>CM059819.1:85015690-85190690 GCA_030435695.1 Brachymystax lenok tsinlingensis
CCTTATTCATGTCACTTGTTAAATCCACTTCAGTCAGTGTAGATGAAGGGGAGGAGGAAGGTTAAATAAGGACGTTGAGACATGGATTGTGTATGTGTCCATTCAAAGGGTGAATGGGCAAGATAAAATATATAAATGTCTTTGAACGGGGTTTGGTAACAGGTGCATGGAGCACTGGCTTGTGTCAAGAACTGCAACGCTGCTGGGTTTCCTGTGTGTATCAGGAATGGTCCACCACCCAAAGGACATCCTTCGGCGCCCAGGGAACAGTGGGTTAACTGCCTTGCTCAGGGGTAGAACGACAGATTTTGACCTAGACAGGATCAGACAGTATTCTGACCAGTTTTCCGACCATGACACTCATCACAGGACAGACTATCACGTTGTTCTTACATTGTGAGATAAATATCATGTGATTATCTCTAACTTCTCCAATCCCTCCATGGAAAAGTCATCTCATCTCTAACCTCGTTGTCAGGCTAATTCAGTCAAATGGTGACCTAGGTTACATCAGACCAGACATTCCTCAGATCTCCATCAGTTCTCCCTGTCTTCTTCCTCTGTCTTCTTCTACCTCTCCATGTATCCCAGCACTTCTTCAGGCTAGTTACAATAACTCATTTACACATCTCCCGCAGTCTTTCTATCAGTCCCTCTATCTCTCCATCCCTTTCCACAATCACTCTATCCTTCTCCTCCATCTGTCTATTCTTCTCCTCCATCTGTCTATTCTTCTCCTTCATCTGTCTATTCTTCTCCTCCATCTGTCTATTCTTCTCCTCCATCTGTCTGCTGAACTCTCTCTCCATCTTTGTCTGTGAGATCATGATGTTCCTCTGTAACTCAGGTAGGACTATCTTCATCAGGTTTCTCTCTGCTTCAACTCTGGCCTCTCCTTCATAGTTCTCCATCATCTCCTCTATCTCCTGTCTGTGTCTCTCCTCCATCTCCCTCCTCTCATTCTCTCTCTTCTCTCTACATCTCTCCAGCTTTCTCTCCATCTCCTCCCTCCTATCAGCCTCCCTCTTCAGCTCCCTCTCCAGCTCTCTTTTCTTCTCCTCATCCCTCTCTTCTTTCACCTGTCTCTCCAGTTCACTGGTTCTTTCACTGAGTGTTCTGATATCTCCCTCATGTTCCTGGATCACTCCCTCTATCTTTATCAGAGAGTCCTGCAGCTCCTTCTCAAGCCTCTCTCTCAAGTCTCTCTCCTCCCTCTGTTTCCTCTCTCCTCTCTCTCTCTGGATCTTTCCCTCCATCTCTCTAACCTGGTCCTCTGCCTCCTGGTAGGTCTGACTGCTGTAGAATCTCTCTCTGTTTCCTGCCACCATCTCCTCTACCTGATCCAGCAGCTCTGATACCTGAGTGCCATGGGCCCTGTCCTTAATGTTGAGGACGTGGTACCTGCTCCCACTTTTCTCTACAAGCTGCTGGAGGTCCTGACTTCCTGCTTGGAGAAACTCCTCAATGCTCTGCTCTTTCAGGCCATCATCATGGGTGAATAGAATCACAGTGTGTTCCCAACAACCCTCCCCAAACATCTCCTCTATTCTCTCCAGCACCCCTCTCTCCTCCCCCTTGGAGGGCTCCACTGGTATGACCAGGAGGAAGGCGTGGGGTCCTGGGGCAGACAGACGGACACAGAGCCCCACATCCTGTCTCATCTCCTCCAGAGAGAGTCCAGGACAGAACCAGTCTGGAGTGTCCACCAGCACCAGCCGTCTCCCACACACGTCCCCCTCTCTCCTCTTACTCCTCTGGGTCACTGCAGAGGGGCTGGCCTGGGCCCCAAACTCCTCTCTGCCCAGGATGGTGTTTCCTGCTGCACTCCTCCCAGCCCCAGTCCTCCCCAGCAGCACCAGTCTCAGCTCAGACACACTGGGAGACACTGGGGAGTCTGGACTGCTGCTCTCTCCTCCCACTGCAACACAACACACAGCACTGATCAACACTCTGACTCTCTGGAGGATGTACAACAGTGTCAAATATAATATAATCTACATCCATAACTCACTATCTGGAGGATGTACAACAGTGTCAAATATAATATAATCTACATCCATAACTCACTATCTGGAGGATGTACAACAGTGTCAAATATAATATAATCTACATCCATAACTCACTATCTGGAGGATGTACAACAGTATCAAATATAATATAATCTACATCCATAACTCACTAAGTGGAGGATGTACAACAGTGTCAAATATAATATAATCTACATCCATAACTCACTATCTGGAGGATGTACAACAGTGTCAAATATAATATAATCTACATCCATAACTCACTATCTGGAGGATGTACAACAGTGTCAAATATAATATAATCTACATCCATAACTCACTATCTGGAGGATGTACAACAGTGTCAAATATAATATAATCTACATCCATAACTCACTATCTGGAGGATGTACAGCAGTGTCAAATATAATATAATCTACATCCATAACTCACTATCTGGAGGATGTACAACAGTGTCAAATATAATATAATCTACATCCATAACTCACTATCTGGAGGATGTACAACAGTGTCAAATATAATATAATCTACATCCATAACTCACTATCTGGAGGAATTAACTCCATGCTGTTTGTCCTCCTCAGTGGAAGTGTGGGGTCTGTATCTGAGGTCTCTCCTCCCACTGTAACACAACATAGAGAACTGGTCAACATACTGACTCATCAGAGACACATTTAAAACATAGAATAAACAAACTACAAATACATTACACATCATAGTGAAATATAGATTATTGGAGAAAATAGAGAATATCAAGATTGATGACAGTTTGAGACAACATGTATAACTCACTAAGTGAAGGATGATCCACTATAGACTAGAAACAGTAGGAGACAACAGGACAATATTGATAACTCACTAAGTGAAGGATGATCCACTATAGACTAGAAACAGTAGGAGACAACAGGACAATATTGATAACTCACTAAGTGAAGGATGATCCACTATAGACTAGAAACAGTAGGAGACAACAGGACAATATTGATGACTCACTAAGTGAAGGATGATCCACTATAGACTAGAAACAGTAGGAGACAACAGGACAATATTGATGACTCACTGGATGGAGGATCCTCCATGCTGTGTCTCCTCCTGACTGGGAGTATGGAACCTGTATCTGACGTCTCTCCATGTTCTAAAATAATATAACAACCATTTAGAGTGGGAACATTTACCTCAGTGACACATGAAGGCACATAGACCTACTTAAGGGTAGTTCTGGGTTTCTATTGAAATGTTAAGTATCACATATCTCACTCACCAGTCCTCTGGGCTGAGATCTCTCTTCTCAGTCTCTCTACCTCAGTCTTCACATCACATATCTGTTGAGCTGAAATAACAAAGGAGGACTAGGATCTGAATTCTGTGTTAAAGACTTCAGACAGAAATATGATGCAGAGGGAAAGTATGAAGTGATGGAAAACAATATTGACAACTCAGTGGAGAGTCGACAATAATCTGAGAATTGAGGAAAGTACAGAAGACTAAATGTATTGATGGTGGGAATAATCTTACCCAGTTCAGCATTTTCATTGTTGACATCCTCCACCTGTTTGTCTCTTTCCTTTAACTGCTTCTCTCTCTCCTCTAGTAGGTTCTCTTTCTCTTCTACTTCCTGCCTCCTCTCTTTCAGTTCACTTTCTTTTCCCTCCAGTACTTTGTCTCTCTCTTCCAGTACTTTGTCTCTCTCTTCCAGTAGTCTGTCCTTCTCTCCCAGTCTGTGGTTCCTGTCCTTTAGTTGAAGGTCTTTTTCCTTAAGTTGGTCTTCTCTCTCTTCCAGTAGTTTGTCTCTCTCTTCCAGCTGTTTGTCTCTCTCTTTCAGTAGTCTGTCCTTCTCTCCCAGTCTGTGGTTCCTGTCCTTTAGTTGAAGGTCTTTTTCCTTAAGTTGGTCCTCTCTCTCTTCCAGTAGTCTGTCCTTCTCTCCCAGTCTGTGGTTGCTGTCCTCTAGTTGAAGGTCTTTTTCCTGCAGTAGGACTCTGAAGTTCTCTACTTGGCTGTTCTTGTCCTGCAGGTTCTTTCTCAGTGCCTCTAGTTGAATGTCTCTATCCGTTAGTTGCTTGTCTTTCTCTTCCAGTTGGTTTTCTTTCTCTTCTAATAGTTTCTCCCTCTGTCCCATTATCTGGTTCTTCTCCTCCAGGAGTCTCTCTTTCTCTCTCACTTCCTGGGTCATATCATCCAGTTGTGTGTCTTTCTCCTCTAGTTGTTTCATCATCTCCTGTCTTAATTTCTCTTTTAATTCTTTTTCCATCTTCAACTCTGAAAGAGAGCAATTAACATATTTAATTGGTTGTTTGAATAAGTAATGTATGCCTATAAAGACATTATCATGATCTCTTTATTTTACTAGGCAAGTGAGTTAAGAACAAATTCTTATTTTCAATGACGGTCTAGGAACAGTGGGTTAACTGCCTGTTCAGGGGCAGAAGGACAGATTTGTACCTTGTCAGCTCGGGGATTTGAACTTGCAACTTTTCAGTTACCAGTCTAACGCTCTAACCACTAGGCTACCCTGCCACCCTGTCAACAGTTAACAGTTATCTATTGACTATTTGATACATTACAAATGAATTAGTCTGAAAATCTGAATGACATCACTCCTGTTCCCTGATTCAATCCTCTCTCCTCCAGACTCTCTCATACTTACCAAGCTCACCAGCTGATGCCTCCCTCTTCAGCTTGTCCTCCCGGGTCTCATGTTGTAAATACTCTGATCCTGAGACTATGGTGTAAAACAGAGAGGTGAGTACAGTGTGGTAGACTACATCACTATATACAGAACAAACAGAACCAATTTCATTTCATTGTTTGTAAAAACCAGTATTGGGTTCTATGGAATATACATTCAGTAGAATTTGAAGAACATCTGACATCATAATCCAACCTACCTTGAGAACATTTGGGGAGAGTATTGATAAATGTAAAGAAACTGATTTAATTTGTAGCCTTGAAGAAGACACACTGCTGTTCACAAGGCCTGTACTTCTTTATAGTATCAGATTAACACTCTGGTCTGTTCTTTGTCTTGTGTTATTGGTTGTCAATAAACAAAACAGACAAATAAGTAATTACTCACATTGTCCTGATCATCCATTATCCAAGATGGAGAGTCATGAATAATGATCATGTAAAACAGAATGCATTAGTTATTATTGTTCATTGAATTTCTGTCTCATTACATAATTTAATGAAATACCATACATCATATTGGAATGACTGTTCATCACATTCATTACTAATGTACATCTAGGGAAAGGGATGTAAGCAGTGCTACTATTAGAACAGTCTAAACATCACAGAATGCTTCATACTAGGACATCAAACTGAATTCAAGCTGATTCCATGTTCATTTTGGAGTGTGAAATGTTGACCTCTATGGCAGATATATTGTGGGAGGACTATGTGAAATATTGACCTCTTTAGCAGATATATTGTGGGAGGACTATGTGAAATGTTGACCTCTATGGCAGATATATTGTGGGAGGACTATGTAAAATGTTGACCTCTATGGCAGATATATTGTGGGAGGACTATGTGAAATGTTGACCTCTATGGCAGATATATTGTGGGAGGACTATGTAAAATGTTGACCTCTATGGCAGATATATTGTGGGAGGACTATGTGAAATGTTGACCTCTATAGCAGATATATTGTGGGAGGACTATGTGAAATGTTGACCTCTATGGCAGATATATTGTGGGAGGGCTATGTGAAATGTTGACCTCTATGGCAGATATATTGTGGGAGGACTATGTGAAATGTTGACCTCTATGGCAGATATATTGTGGGAGGACTATGTGAAATGTTGACCTCTATAGCAGATATATTGTGGGAGGACTATGTGAAATGTTGACCTCTATAGCAGATATATTGTGGGAGATCTATGATATGAAAATTGTGGATAATTTGAAAAACATCTATACATCTTAATCCAACCTACCTTGAGAACATTTGGGGAGAGTATTGATAAATGTAAAGAAACTGATTTAATTTGTAGCCTTGAAGAAGACACACTGCTGTTCACAATGCCTGTACTTCTTTATAGTATCAGATTAACACTCTGGTCTGTTCTTTGTCTTGTGTTATTGGTTGACAATAAACAAAACAGACAAATAAGTAATTACTCACCTCGTACTGATCATCCATTATCCAAGATGGAGAGTCATGAATAATGATCATGTAAAACAGAATGCATTAGTTATTATTGTTCATTGAATTTCTGTCTCATTACATAATTTAATGAAATACCATACATCATATTGGAATGACTGTTCATCACATTCATTACTAATGTACATCTAGGGAAAGGGATGTAAGCAGTGCTACTATTGGAACAGTCTAAACATCACAGAATGCTTCATACTAGGACATCAAACTGAATTCAAGCTGATTCCATGTTCATTTTGGAGTGTGAAATGTTGACCTCTATAGCAGATATATTGTGGGAGGGCTATGTGAAATGTTGACCTCTATGGCAGATATATTGTGGGAGGACGATGTGAAATATTGACCTCTATAGCAGATATATTGTGGGAGGACTATGTGAAATGTTGACCTCTATGGCAGATATATTGTGGGAGGGCTATGTGAAATGTTGACCTCTATAGCAGATATATTGTGGAAGGACTATGTGAAATGTTGACCTCTATAGCAGATATATTGTGCGAGGACTGTGTGAAATGTTGACCTCTATAGCAGATATATCGTGGGAGGGCTATGTGAAATGTTGACCTCTATAGCAGATATATTGTGGGAGGGCTATGTGAAATGTTGACCTCTATAGCAGATATATTGTGCGAGGACTGTGTGAAATGTTGACCTCTATAGCAGATATATTGTGGGAGGACTGTGTGAAATGTTGACCTCTATAGGAGATATATTGTGGGAGGGCAATGTGAAATGTTGACCTCTATAGCAGATATATTGTGGGAGGACTATGTGAAATGTTGACCTCTATAGCAGATATATTGTGGGAGGACTATGTGAAATGTTGACCTCTATAGCAGATATATTGTGCGAGGACTGTGTGAAATGTTGACCTCTATAGCAGATATATTGTGGGAGGACTGTGTGAAATGTTGACCTCTATAGGAGATATATTGTGGGAGGGCTATGTGAAATGTTGACCTCTATAGCAGATATATTGTGGGAGGGCTATGTGAAATGTTGACCTCTATAGGAGATATATTGTGGGAGGACTATGTGAAATGTTGACCTCTATGGCAGATATATTGTGGGAGGACTGTGTGAAATGTTGACCTCTATAGCAGATATATTGTGGGAGGACTATGTGAAATGTTGACCTCTATAGCAGATATATTGTGGGAGGGCTATGTGAAATGTTGACCTCTATAGCAGATATATAGTGGGAGGACTATGTGAAATGTTGACCTCTATAGCAGATATATTGTGGGAGGACTATGTGAAATGTTGACCTCTATAGCAGATATATTGTGGGAGGACTATGATATGAAAATTTTTGATAATTTGAAGAACATCTATACATCTTAATCCAACCTACCTTGAGAACATTTGGGGAGAGTATTGATAAATGTAAAGAAACTGATTTAATTTGTAGCCTTGAAGAAGACACACTGCTGTTCACAAGGCCTGTACTTCTTTATAGTATCAGATTAACACTCTGGTCTGTTCTTTGTCTTGTGTTATTGGTTGTCAATAAACAAACAGACAAATAAGTAATTACTCACGTTGTTCTGATCATCCATTATCCAAGATGGAGAGTCATGAATAATGATCATGTAAAACAGAATGCATTAGTTATTATTGTTCATTGAATTTCTGTCTCATTACATAATTTAATGAAATACCATACATCATATTGATATGACTGTTCATCACATTCATTACTAATGTACATCTAGGGAAAGGGATGTAAGCAGTGCTACTATTGGAACAGTCTAAACATCACAGAATGCTTCATACTAGGACATCAAACTGAATTCAAGCTGATTCCATGTTCATTGTGGAGTGTGAAATGTTGACCTCTATAGCAGATATATTGTGGGAGGACTATGTGAAATGTTGACCTCTATAGCAGATATATTGTGGGAGGACTATGTGAAATGTTGACCTCTATAGCAGATATATTGTAGGAGGACTATGTGAAATGTTGACCTCTATGGCAGATATATTGTGGGAGGACTATGTGAAATGTTGACCTCTATGGCAGATATATTGTGGGAGGACTGTGTGAAATGTTGACCTCTATGGCAGATATATTGTGGGAGGACTATGTGAAATGTTGACCTCTATAGCAGATATATTGTGGGAGGACTATGTGAAATGTTGACCTCTATGGCAGATATATTGTGGGAGGACTATGTGAAATGTTGACCTCTATGGCAGATATATTGTGGGAGGACTAAGTGAAATATTGACCTCTATGGCAGATATATTGTGGGAGGACTATGTGAAATGTTGACCTCTATGGCAGATATATTGTGGGAGGACTGTGTGAAATGTTGACCTCTATAGCAGATATATTGTGGGAGGTCTATTTTAAATATTGACCTCTTTGGCAGATATATTGTGGGAGATCTATGATATGAAAATTCTGGATAATTTAAAGAACATCTATACATCTTAATCCAACCTACCTTGAGAACATTTGGGGAGAGTATTGATAAATGTAAAGAAACTGATTTAATTTGTAGCCTTGAAGAAGACACACTGCTGTTCACAAGGCCTGTACTTCTTTATAGTATCAGATTAACACTCTGGTCTGTTCTTTGTCTTGTGTTATTGGTTGACAATAAACAAAACAGACAAATAAGTAATTACTCATGTTGTTCTGATCATCCATTATCCAAGATGGAGAGTCATGAATAATGATCATGTAAAACAGAATGCATTAGTTATTATTGTTCATTGAATTTCTGTCTCATTACATAATTTAATGAAATGCCATACATCATATTGGAATGACTGTTCATCACATTCATTACTAATGACAATCAAGAGATGTGACAGTAATGTTGGAATGGTTCTAATGCTTTAGGACATCAAGCTCAGAGCTCAGAGTGATGGTAATATGCATTGTAACTAGTTGATATTCAGAATGAATCTAGTCTCTTCATCTGGAACTCCTACTATGAACTCCTACCTACATGAGAAAGTAGAAGTGTTCTGTACAGGGAAAGAGACTGGTTGTTATTGTTGTTGTTTAGGTGTTTAGAAACATTACTGGAGTTATAGAACACTTACCTTCTCTCTTCCATAAACACACTGCAGCCTCCTCCTTCTGTTCTCCATGGATGACCTGACATATGTAGACTCCTCTATCTGACTCCCTGAAGTCTCTCAGCCTCAGAGACACGTTGCCTCTCTCCAGCTCCTGGGTGATCAGACTCACTCTGCCCTCATAGCCACTCCTCTCTGTCACCTGGCCATTCTTATACAGGTAAATACACTCTGTCTCTTTAAACCACCTGATCGTCGTGGCAACAGTACTGGTGGCAGGTGAGAGGTGACAGGGGAGGGTGACCTCTTCACCAACATCAGCCCTCACATGGTCTTCTGAGGTGAGTTGAAACTGATCTGTTCAGAAAGAGAGAACATTTCCTGTTTAATGACATCATCTGTGTCAGGAACACAAATACTCTCAGTACATTTATAAACACAGCTGAATGAAAAACTGCAATAGACATACAACAACCAGGACCCTGTCAATTCTAAAATACAACACCCACAATCCCAGACAGACATATTCATTAGAAGGAAAGTATATATGTCATAGAAGAATGTGATGCTACAATCTAGAATGATATCATCCCATTTGTTCCCACATCTTTCCCAGACATGCCACTATGCTAATCTAATGCCACTAGGAAGCCTAACATGTCATCCATTCTGATAATTTATTCATTTATTTAAAAGTATGTTTTATTCTTGGTCCCAATAGTGACAGAGTGCTCTGTCTATAATAACATGAACAGATATTTACCCCTATTCCTCAACCTCAACATCTATATACCTCAGCCCACTTACCCACACACCTCAACTCAATGACCCACACACCCCAGCCCTGTTACCCCCATGCCCTAACCCTAACACCCACATGCCAATACCCTCAAATCTATACAATCAAGTACAGATACAGGCATATCCTGGCCCTAAATGACCTGTGTGTTACTCAAGACCCCAGTTCCTTTGCCAATACACCTCATCCCTGTTACTTTCCTATCTCAGCCCTGTTACCCACTTTCCTTAGGCCTGTATTCCCCAAGTCACCAACAGTAACCTATATCCAGCTATTCACTGCACACCCCAACCCTGTTATCAGCATGTTTTAGTCCTGTGCCATCTGACCTGTACACACTAATCATTTCATAGATAAACTAATATTACAGTGGTATAACACATGTACTCCAGCCCCAATCTCTTTTTTCCTTCCACAAACGTTGTTTCCAGAAAGGATCTGAATGGGCAATAGACGTCCATCCAGCCCCATTACCTGTATGAGCCTTGTGTATCCCTACACCCCATTATAAACCAGGGAAATCCATGGGCATACTCATATAAAACAGGTCTAGCCCAGTGTCCAAGCCTCAACATTCATACTAACCAGGTCTACCATTGTGCAAGAGACACTAAACAAACCTAATAACATTAAATATCAGTTGAATTATTATACTAATTCAGTTTATGGATCTATACAGGGCCAATTCCCCCTGAAATAACAACATATGATGTTTAACAGTAAAAACCTCTGATTTAAACATCAGTAAAGGTTCATGGATGATGGTAACATCATCTGGAACATCATTTTGAGCCAGGATATCCTGAACCCAACTCAACTTAAATCTACTGAAGAAAGAACAGGATCTGCTATGACTAAATATAGAGAATAAATTACAGCCACCGTATTTTCCCATTAGTCAGAAATGTTTGGCAGGTAGCCTAGCACTTAAGAGCATTGGGCCAGTAACCGAAACGTCGCTTGTTTGAATCCCTGAGGAAACTAGGAAAACATTTGTTGATATGCCCTTGAGCAAGGCACTTAATCCTAATTGCTCTGGATAAATATTTTATTGATTTTACGAGGCAAGTCAGTTAAGAACAAATTCTAATTTACAATGACAGCCTACAATGACAACTCTGGACCAATTGTGCTCCGCCCTATGGGACTCCCAATCACGGCCGGTTGTGATACAGCCTGGAATTGAACCAGAGTCTGTAGAGACACCTCTCACACTGAGATGCAGTACCTCAGACCGCTGCTCCACTCGGCAGCCCAACTTATTTGTTGATATGTACAACTTTAACTTCTCTAGAGCCAGTAAAGTACTAAAGGTTTATTTTCTTCCGTATTGTGTCCGACTGGATTAAATGGGTTCTATAATATAGAGATGTTTGGAGGGAGAGGTCACTGTGGAGCAGTAGAGCTGTTTCTCACAGACAAACTCAGCTACAACTCCTCATGTTACAAACACCTTTCATCCAGACACACATTTACACATAAAGAGAAAATAAACCACAAACACATTTCATTTTCAATAGTTGGTTTAGTTCTGTTCTCCCAGATACATGAAAGAAAAGTTCATCATTAATTATAGCATGGTGACTTACTGTCAACTCTGGACTCTGCCATTTTAACTGCAATAAAAAGAGAAAACATTCATATTTACATCATTACCATTCATCACATTCTCTCTTTTGCTCAATCACACAGATACAAACATCAATCCTCTTTCTCCAGTCCTCATTGTTTTAAAACAGGACTGTTGTGTCTAGTTTGGACAGTGAAATATACTGAGATCTCCTCTTACCTTTACTGGTCTTCACGTCCTCCACTTCACATTCTAAATAGTTGATTTAAATCCATAACCACTCTAATAGTCACTATATGTGCATATCTACACGTTTTTACAGACCAATCTACACCTCAGGCCTATACTGAGACACAACTTTCACCTTTGCACAGGAACTTGGAGTAAACTCCTCCCCCCGGCCTCTCTGGTTATTAGAAACCCCAGTCACAAAGTCTACATTGTCTTTAGGACTATCGTAAAATGGCATGAAAACAAACATGTACATTTCTGATCTTAATTTAAGTTGAAGGTTAGGAATAAGGTTAGCAGTGTGGTTTAGGGTTCAAATCAGAAGACCGATCCAGCCAGCAGATGGTAGTGATGTTCTTTAATTAGAGTCATATTATCCTGAGCTGTAAAGATTTAACAGTGCCTATCAATATTAGCTTCTCTTATCTCTTTGGACCCATTCACATGAGTAAATGAGTGAAACTGCTTCCATGACAAATAGTCTCAATGCTTTTCCATCCCCTCCTAACAAAATAAATGGAGCTGACTGGTGGTCATTTACTGTCTGAGAAGAGAGTATCATTGCCACCCGCTGGTCAATGTTAGGAACTGCGGTGAATTTACAAATCAGAAATTCTCCTCAATTCTCCTTTGCACTCCTTCGATTTAGAAAATTTAGAAAACGTGTAAAGTCTACAAAACGTAGTCCACTCTGTTCATAACAGATTCTAGTTTTGGTAACAAAAAAACTGCATTGCGATAAATAGTTTAATCGATGAGAGAATGTGCAGAATGTCGAACAAAATCCGTGTCGTTCCATCTTCTCTTCCTCTGACTAACATATTTGGTAGTGAGTGGAAACGCCAACCAGATGCTTCACATTATACACCCAGTGAAATGTCTGTCTCATTCATTGTTCTCTTTGGCAGATGCTTCACATTATACACCCAGTGAAATGTCTGTCTCATTCATTGTCCTCTTTGGCAGATGCTTCACATTATACACCCAGTGAAATGTCTGTCTCATTCATTGTTCTCTTTGGCAGATGCTTCACATTATACACCCAGTGAAATGTCTGTCTCATGCATTGTCCTCTTTGGTAGATGCTTCACATTATACACCCAGTGAAATGTCTGTCTCATTCATTGTTCTCTTTGGCAGATGCTTCACATTATACACCCAGTGAAATGTCTGTCTCATTCATTGTCCTCTTTGGCAGATGCTTCACATTATACACCCAGTGAAATGTCTGTCTCATTCATTGTTCTCTTTGGCAGATGCTTCACATTATACACCCAGTGAAATGTCTGTCTCATTCATTGTTCTCTTTGGCAGATGCTTCACATTATACACCCAGTGAAATGTCTGTCTCATTCATTGTTCTCTTTGGCAGATGCTTCACATTATACACCCAGTGAAATGTCTGTCTCATTCATTGTTCTCTTTGGCAGATGCTTCACATTATACACCCAGTGAAATGTCTGTCTCATTCATTGTCCTCTTTGGCAGATGCTTCACATTATACACCCAGTGAAATGTCTGTCTCATTCATTGTTCTCTTTGGCAGATGCTTCACATTATACACCCAGTGAAATGTCTGTCTCATTCATTGTTCTCTTTGTGGCAGAATTCACTTCTTCTTCTTCTATGATATCATGGCGGTCCCAATTCTGTATAATCATGAAAATAAAATCAAAACCAAATAAATCCTTACTGACTTCTACCACACCCTCCCTCTCCCCCTAAAACGCCTCCCCAACCACCCTC
The DNA here is from genome assembly GCA_030435695.1 of Brachymystax lenok tsinlingensis. Taxonomy (NCBI): domain Eukaryota; kingdom Metazoa; phylum Chordata; class Actinopteri; order Salmoniformes; family Salmonidae; genus Brachymystax; species Brachymystax lenok. The sequence continues at coordinate 85,029,262 of CM059819.1, forward strand.
CCCCATTCAACTTGATCGATCTATATCATGTTTAAACACCTGGCATTTCTGCTTTCCACAACCCGAGTCGTATTGATAACCTTACCAATAAAAGATATGAAGTCAACTTTATTCACTATCAAAGTGTCCTTTGACGCCGCACATTCATCAGCACCAGATTTCTGAACAGGCTTCGGAACCATGACAAGACTGTTGTGTCTAGTTAGGAAATTCCAATATACTGAGATCTCCTCTTACCTTTACTGGTCTTCACGTCCTCCACTTCACATTCTAAATAGTTGATTTAAATCCATAACCACTCTAATAGTCACTATATGTGCATATCTACACGTTTTTACAGAACAATCTACACCTCAGGCCTATACTGCGACACAACTTTCACTTTCACTTTTGCACAGGAACTTGGGAGTAAACTCCTCCCCCCAGCCTCTCTGGTTATTAGAAACCCCAGTCACAAAGTCTACATTGTCTATAGGACTTATCGTAAAATGGCATGAAAACAAACATGTACATTTCTGATCTTAATTTAAGTTGAAGGTTAGGAATAAGGTTAGCAGTGTGGTTTAGGGTTCAAATCAGAAGACCGATCCAGCCAGCAGATGGTAGTGATGTTCTTTAATTAGAGTCAGATTATCCTGAGCTGTAAAGATTTAACAGTGCCTATCAATATTAGCTTCTCTTATCTCTTTGGACCCATTCACATGAGTAAATGAGTGAAACTGCTTCCATGACAAATAGTCTCAATGCTTTTCCATCCCCTCCTAACAAAATAAATGGAGCTGACTGGTGGTCACTTACTGTCTGAGAAGAGAGTATCATTACCACCTGCTGGTCAATGTTGGGAACTGCGGTGAATTTACAAATCAGAAAGTCCGACCCACCATATAGGGGGCTGGGAGTAAAGGCTGAGTCTGGGTTAGGGTGTGCAGGGGACAGGGCTCGGGGTAAAGGCTGAGTTTGGGTTAGGGTGTGCAGGGGACAGGGCTGGGGGTAAAGGCTGGGTTTGGGTTAGGGTGTGCAGTGTGTGGGTTAGCCTCTCCATGCCTCTTGGTCCTCCTCAGGTTCTTTGGCAGGCTGTTCCAGAGGCTGGGGACATAATAACTAAAGGCTGCCTCTCCATGCCTCTTGGTCCTCCTCAGGTTCTCTGGCAGGCTGTTCCAGACGCTGGGGACATAATAACTAAAGGCTGCCTCTCCATGCCTCTTGGTCCTAGACTTCAGGATAGTTAAAAGGCCAGTGCCAGAGGACCTGAGGGGCATACTGGGTACATAACTTAAAAGCATGTCTGACATGTATTGAGGTGCTCTATGTAACGCCGTTTGGGTCTTTGCCTGTCAGAAAGATACACGTCAAATAACATTATTTGAACTGATTGGTCAAGAAGCTTATTTGACATGTATCATTTTGACACCCAAAGACCCAGGCGGCGTTCCATAGAACACGGCGTGTCGTTTCCAATGTGAACAAATGAGTCATGAACTTAATCTACTGTGCTAGAAAGTACTATCAATCATGATCTGCCCAATTCTGTATGATCATGAAAATAACATCAAAACCAAATAAATCCTTACTGACTTCTACCACACCCTCCCCTCTCCCCCTAAAACGCCTCCCCAACCACCCTCCCCCATTCAACTTGATCGATCTATATCATGTTTAAACACCTGGCATTTCTGCTTTCCACAACCCGAGTCGTGTTGATAACCTTACCAATAAAAGATATGAAGTCAACTTTATTCACTATCAAAGTGTCCTTTGACGCCGCACATTCATGAGCACCAGATTTCTGAACAGGCTTCGGAACCATGACAGGAACAGCAAACCATGACCGGCCCCGGGCCTCCCGAGTGGTGCAGTGGTCTAAGGCATCGCAGTGCCAAACTGTGCCACAAGAGATTATGGGTTCAAGTCCAGGCTCTGTCTTAGCCGACCGTGAGACCCATGGGGCGGTGCACAATTGGTCCAGGGTCGTCTGGGTTTGTGGAGGGTTTGGCCAGCAGGGATTTCCTTGTCCCGTCGCGCACTAGCGACTCCTGTGGCGGGCCCGGGCGCAGTGCACGCTGACACGGTCGCCAGGTGTACGGTGTTTCCTCTGACGCGTTGGTGCGGCTGGCTTCCGGGTTAAGTGTGTCAAGAAGCAGTGCGGCTTGGTTGGGTCCTGTTTCGGAGGACGCACGGCTCTCGACCTTCGCCTCCGCGCGGGAGTTGCAGCGATGAGACAAGACTGTAACTACCAATTAGAAACCACAAAATTGTGGAGAAAAAAAAAAAAAAAGGTTCACCATCCTCTTCCTCTTTACCACAGTTATTCTCTCAAGTGTTTGCTAGTGCAGTGCTGTTTCGTTTTGCTCGCGCGCCTTCTTGCGCCCGGTCGCCTCTTGAACCTGGGAATTGACACCACAGATCAGCCTCACCATCACTAACACCGCACCACAAAACGCACTTCAGTTTGGTTTCAAAGTCGTACTGATGGTCACACAAGAAAAAAAATGCATTTTTGCTCAACTCATCAAACATGAGGCAGTGCCCAGGATAGTGATATTAGTAGGTTAACTGAAAAGGCCTTTGGTCTGCAGCCATTCAACACACACATCATTTCTACTCTGAACTTCCTCTTGTCAGTATGGGAGGCCTAGCGGTTAAGAGTGGTGAGCCAGTGAGTGTAAAGGTCCCTGGTTCAAATCCCCGAACAGACTAGGTGGAAAAATCTTTCGAAATGCCATTGAGCAAAGCACTTAACTCTAATCTGCTCCTGTAAGTCCCTCTGGATAAAAATGTCTAAGCTGTAACTATATAGGCCTAACAAACCAGGCAGAAGCATGCCAACATATAAATGTCAAAGTGCGGTGAACTTGTGGGTTCCGGTATGTCTAACTTGTCCCACCTAGCTATCTTTAGACGAACGCACTTAACTATAAGTCGCTCTGGATCAGAGCGTCTGCTATCAGTCCTTTAGTGTGGGAGCCGGCAGCAGGCGACCGTATGAAAGAGATGGGGTTAGGTGAACACTCAACATTTCCAATGGAAACAAATGGGACCAACATGCATGATAGTTACAGTATGAGCTGCAATAGTTTCCACTGAATGAAACAGTGTGATTCTCACAGTTAGTGCTATGAGGTCTATATAACAGTTAGTGCTATGAGGTCTATATAACAGTTAGTGCTATGAGGTCTATATAACAGTTAGTACTATGAGGTCTATATAACAGTTAGTACTATGAGGTCTATATAACAGTATTATGAGATCTATATAACAGGTAGTACTATGAGGTCTATATAACAGTTAGTGTTATGAGGTCTATATAACAGTGTTATAAGGTCTATATAACAGTTAGTACTATGAGGTCTATATAACAGTGTTATGAGGTCTATATAACAGTTAGTACTATGAGGTCTATATAACAGTTAGTGTTATGAGGTCTATATAACAGTTTGTACTATGAGGTCTATATAACAGTGTTATGAGGTCTATGTAACAGTTAGTATTATGAGGTCTATATAACAGTGTTATGAGGTCTATATAACAGATAGTACTATAAGGTCTATATAACAGTTAGTGCTATGAGGTCTATATAACAGTTAGTGCATAAGGTCTATATTACAGTTAGTGTTATGAGGTCTATATAACAGTTAGTACTATGAGGTATATATAACAGTTAGTGTTATGAGGTCTATATAACAGTTAGTACTATGAGGTATATATAACAGTTAGTGTTATGAGGTCTATATAACAGTTAGTACTATGAGGTCTATATAACAGTTAGTGTTATGAGGTCTATATAACAGTTAGTGCTATGAGGTCTATATAACAGTTAGTGCTATGAGGTCTATATAACAGTTAGTACTATGAGGTCTATATAACAGTTAGTACTATGAGGTCTATATAACAGTTAGTGCTATAAGGTCTAGATAACAGTTAGTGCTATGAGGTCTATATAACAGTTAGTGTTATGAGGTCTATATAACAGTTAGTGCTATGAGGTCTATATAACAGTTAGTGCTATAAGGTCTATATAACAGTTAGTGCTATGAGGTCTATATAACAGTTAGTGCTATGAGGTCTATATAACAGTTAGTGCTATGAGGTCTATATAACAGTTAGCGTTATGAGGTCTCTATAACAGTTAGTGCTATAAGGACTATATAACAGTTAGTGCTATGAGGACTATATAACAGTTAGTGCTATAAGGTCTATATAACAGTTAGTGCTATGAGGACTATATAACAGTTAGTGCTATGAGGTCTATATAACAGTTAGTACTATGAGGTCTATATAACAGTTAGTGCTATGAGGTCTATATAACAGTTAGTGCTATGAGGTCTATATAACAGTTAGTGCTATGAGGTCTATATAACAGTTAGTACTATGAGGTCTATATAACAGTTAGTACTATGAGGTCTATATAACAGTATTATGAGGTCTATATAACAGGTAGTACTATGAGGTCTATATAACAGTTAGTGTTATGAGGTCTATATAACAGTGTTATAAGGTCTATATAACAGTTAGTACTATGAGGTCTATATAACAGTGTTATGAGGTCTATATAACAGTTAGTACTATGAGGTCTATATAACAGTTAGTGTTATGAGGTCTATATAACAGTTTGTACTATGAGGTCTATATAACAGTGTTATGAGGTCTATGTAACAGTTAGTATTATGAGGTCTATATAACAGTGTTATGAGGTCTATATAACAGATAGTACTATAAGGTCTATATAACAGTTAGTGCTATGAGGTCTATATAACAGTTAGTGCATAAGGTCTATATTACAGTTAGTGTTATGAGGTCTATATAACAGTTAGTACTATGAGGTATATATAACAGTTAGTGTTATGAGGTCTATATAACAGTTAGTACTATGAGGTCTATATAACAGTTAGTGTTATGAGGTCTATATAACAGTTAGTGCTATGAGGTCTATATAACAGTTAGTGCTATGAGGTCTATATAACAGTTAGTACTATGAGGTCTATATAACAGTTAGTACTATGAGGTCTATATAACAGTTAGTGCTATAAGGTCTAGATAACAGTTAGTGCTATGAGGTCTATATAACAGTTAGTGTTATGAGGTCTATATAACAGTTAGTGCTATGAGGTCTATATAACAGTTAGTGCTATGAGGACTATATAACAGTTAGTGCTATAAGGTCTATATAACAGTTAGTACTATGAGGTCTATATAACAGTTAGTACTATGAGGTCTATATAACAGTTAGTGCTATGAGGTCTATATAACAGTTAGTGCTATGAGGTCTATATAACAGTTAGTGCTATGAGGTCTATATAACAGTTAGCGTTATGAGGTCTCTAAAACAGTTAGTGCTATAAGGACTATATAACAGTTAGTGCTATGAGGACTATATAACAGTTAGTGCTATAAGGTCTATATAACAGTTAGTGCTATGAGGTCTATATAACAGTTAGTGCTATGAGGTCTATATAACAGTTAGTACTATGAGGTCTATATAACAGTTAGTGCTATGAGGTCTATATAACAGTTAGTGCTATGAGGTCTATATAACAGTTAGCGTTATGAGGTCTCTATAAGAGTTAGTGCTATAAGGATTATATAACAGTTAGTGCTATGAGGACTATATAACAGTTAGTGCTATAATGTCTATATAACAGTTAGTGCTATGAGGTCTATATAACAGTTAGTGCTATGAGGTCTATATAACAGTTAGTACTATGAGGTCTATATAACAGTTAGTGCTATGAGGTCTATATAACAGTTAGTGCTATGAGGTCTATATAACAGTTAGTATTATGAGGTCTATATAACAGTTAGTGTTATGAGGTCTATATAACAGTTAGTGTTATGAGGTCTATATAACAGTTAGTGCTATGAGGTCTATATAACAGTTAGTCCTATGAGGTCTATATAACAGTTAGTGTTATAAGGTCTATATAACAGTTAGTGCTATATGGTCTGTATAACAGTTAGTGCTATGAGGACTATATAACAGTAAGTGCTATGAGGTCTATATAACAGTTAGTGCTATGAGGTCTATATACCAGTTAGTACTATGAGGTCTATATAACAGTTAGTACTATGAGGTCTATATAACAGTTAGTGCTATAAGGTCTATATAACAATTAGTGCTATGAGGTCTATATAACAGTTAGTGTTATGAGGTCTATATAACAGTTAGTGCTATAAGGTCTATATAACAGTTAGTGCTATGAGGTCTATATAACAGTTTGTGCTGAGGACTATATAACAGTTAGTGCTATGAGGACTATATAACAGTTAGTGCTATGAGGTCTATATAACAGTTAGTGCTATGAAGACTATATAACAGTTAGTGTTATGAGGTCTATATAACAGTTAGTGTTATGAGGTCTATATAACAGTTAGTGTTACGAGGTCTATATAACAGTTAGTGTTATGAGGTCTATATAACAGTTAGTGTTATGAGGTCTATATAACAGTTAGTGCTATGAGGTCTATATAACAGTTAGTCCTATGAGGTCTATATAACAGTTAGTGTTATAAGGTCTATATAACAGTTAGTGCTATATGGTCTATATAACAGTTAGTGCTATGAGGACTATATAACAGTAAGTGCTATGAGGTCTATATAACAGTTAGTGCTATGAGGTCTATATACCAGTTAGTACTATGAGGTCTATATAACAGTTAGTACTATGAGGTCTATATAACAGTTAGTGCTATAAGGTCTATATAACAATTAGTGCTATGAGGTCTATATAACAGTTAGTGTTATGAGGTCTATATAACAGTTAGTGCTATAAGGTCTATATAACAGTTAGTGCTATGAGGTCTATATAACAGTTTGTGCTGAGGACTATATAACAGTTAGTGCTATGAGGACTATATAACAGTTAGTGCTATGAGGTCTATATAACAGTTAGTGCTATGAAGACTATATAACAGTTAGTGTTATGAGGTCTATATAACAGTTAGTGTTATGAGGTCTATATAACAGTTAGTGTTACGAGGTCTATATAACAGTTAGTGTTATGAGGTCTATATAACAGTTAGTGCTATGAGGTCTATATAACAGTTAGTGCTATGAGGTCTATATAACAGTTAGTGCTATGAGGTCTATATAACAGTTAGTGTTATGAGGTCTATATAACCGTTAGTACAATGAGGTCTGTATAACAGTTAGCACTATGAGGTCTATATAACAGTTAGTACTATGAGGTCTATATAACAGTTAGTGCTATGAGGTCTATATAACAGTTAGTACTATGAGGTCTATAAAACAGTTAGTACTATGAGGTCTATATAACAGTGTTATGAGGTCTATATAACAGGTAGTACTATGAGGTCTATATAACAGTTAGTGTTAAGAGGTCTATATAAAAGTGTTATGAGGTCTATATAACAGTTAGTACTATGAGGTCTATACAACAGTACTATAAGGTCTACAATAGCTCATCATGCTCATCCTGCTCATCATACTCATCATGCTCATCATGCTCATCGTACTCATCATGCTCATTATGCTCATCATGCTCATCATGCTCATCATGCTCATCATTCTCATCATGCTCATCATGCTCATCAAACTCATCATGCTCATCATGCTCATCATACTCATCATACTCATCATGCTCATCATACTCATCATGCTCATCATGCTCATCATACTCATCATGCTCATCACGCTCATCATGCTCATTATGCTCATCATAGTCATCATACTCATCATGCTCATCATACTCATCATGCTTATCATGCTCATCATACTCATCAAACTCATCATACTCATCATGCTCATCATGCCCAACCATGCACATCATACTCATCATACTCATCATGCCAACCATGTTCATCATGCCCGCCATGCTCATCATGCTCATCATACTCATCATGCTCATTATGCTCATCATGCTCATCATGCTCATCATGCTTATCATACTCATCATGCTCATCATACTCATCATGCTCATCATGCTCATAAATATCATCATACTCATCATCCTCATCATGCCCACCATGCTCATCATGCCCACCATGCTCATCATGCCCATCATGCTCATCATGCTCATCATGCTCATCATGCTTATCATGCTAATCAGACTCATCATGCTCATCATGCTCATCATGCTCATCATATTCATCATGCTCATCATGCTCATCATACTAATCATAATCATCAAGCTAATCATACTCATTGTGCTCATCATGCTCATCATGCTCATCATACTCATTATGCTCATCATGCTCATCATATTCATCATGCTCATCATGCTCTTCATTCTCATCATGCTCATTATGCTCATCATGCTCATCATGCTCATTATAATAATCATGCTAATCAGACTCACCATGATCATCATGCTCATCATGCTCATCCCGCTCATCATGCTCATTATGTTCATCATGCTCATCATTCTCATCATACTCAATCTGCTCATCATGCTCATCAAACTCATCATGCTCATTATGCTCATCATGCTCATCATGCTCATTATGCTTATCATACTCAAAATGCTCATCATACTCATCATGCTCATCATGTTCATCAAACTCATCATGCTCATTATGCTCATCATGCTCATCATGCCCACCATGCTCATCATGCTCATTATGCTCATCATACTCATCATGCTCATCATGCCCACCATGCTCATCATGCTCACCATTCTCATCATGCTCATCATGCTCATCAAGCTCATTATGCTCATCATGCTCATCATACTCATCATGCTCATCATGCACATCATACTCATCATGCTCATCATGTTCATCATGCCCACCATGCTCATCATGCCCACGATGCTCATCAAACTCATCATACTCATCATACTCATCATGCCCACCATGCACATCGAACTCATCATACTCATCATGCCCACCATGCTCATCATGCCCGTCATGCTCATCATGCTCATCATACTCATCATGCTCAACATGCTCATCATGCTCATCATGCTCATCATACTCATCATGCTCATCATGCTCATCGTACTCATCATGCTCATTATGCTCATCATGCTCATCATACTCATCATGCTCATCATTCTCATCATGCTCATCATGCTCATCAAACTCATCATGCTCATCATGCTCATCATACTCATCATACTCATCATGCTCATCATACTCATCATGCTCATCATGCTCATCATACTCATCATGCTCATCACGCTCATCATGCTCATTATGCTCATCATAGTCATCATACTCATCATGCTCATCATACTCATCATGCTTATCATGCTCATCATACTCATCAAACTCATCATACTCATCATGCTCATCATGCCCAACCATGCACATCATACTCATCATACTCATCATGCCAACCATGTTCATCATGCCCGTCATGCTCATCATGCTCATCATACTCATCATGCTCATTATGCTCATCATGCTCATCATGCTCATCATGCTTATCATACTCATCATGCTCATCATACTCATCATGCTCATCATGCTCATAAATATCATCATACTCATCATCCTCATCATGCCCACCATGCTCATCATGCCCACCATGCTCATCATGCCCATCATGCTCATCATGCTCATCATGCTCATCATGCTTATCATGCTAATCAGACTCATCATGCTCATCATGCTCATCATGCTCATCATATTCATCATGCTCATCATGCTCATCATACTAATCATAATCATCAAGCTAATCATACTCATTGTGCTCATCATGCTCATCATGCTCATCATACTCATTATGCTCATCATGCTCATCATATTCATCATGCTCATCATGCTCTTCATTCTCATCATGCTCATTATGCTCATCATGCTCATCATGCTCATTATAATAATCATGCTAATCAGACTCACCATGATCATCATGCTCATCATGCTCATCCCGCTCATCATGCTCATTATGCTCATCATGCTCATCATTCTCATCATACTCATCATGCTCATCATGCTCATCAAACTCATCATGCTCATTATGCTCATAATGCTCATCATGATCATTATGCTTATCATACTCAAAATGCTCATCATACTCATCATACTCATTATGCTCATCATGCATATCATGCTAATCAGACTCACCATGCTCATCATGTTCATCATGCTCATCATGCTCATTATGCTCATCATGCTCATCATTCTCATCATACTCATCATGCTCATCATGTTCATCAAACTCATCATGCTCATTATGCTCATCATGCTCATCATGCCCACCATGCTCATCATGCTCATTATGCTCATCATACTCATCATGCTCATCATGCCCACCATGCTCATCATGCTCACCATTCTCATCGTGCTCATCATGCTCATCAAGCTCATTATGCTCATCATGCTCATCATACTCATCATGCTCATCATGCACATCATACTCATCATGCTCATCATGTTCATCATGCCCACCATGCTCATCATGCCCACGATGCTCATCAAACTCATCATACTCATCATACTCATCATGCCCACCATGCACATCGAACTCATCATACTCATCATGCCCACCATGCTCATCATGCCCGTCATGCTCATCATGCTCATCATACTCATCATGCTCAACATGCTCATCATGCTCATCATGCTTATCATACTCAACATGCTCATCATGCTCATCATACTCATCATGCTCATCATGCTCATCATACTCATCATGCTCATCATGCTCATCATGCCCACAATGCTCATCATGCCCACGATGCTCATCAAACTCATCATACTCATAATACTCATCATGCCCACCATGCACATCATGTTCATCATGCTCATCATGCTCATCATGCCCACGATGCTCATCAAACTCATCATACTCATAATACTCATCATGCCCACCATGCACATCATGCTCATCATGTTCATCATACTCATCATGCTCATTATGCTCATCATGCTCATCATGCTTATCATACTCAACATGCTCATCATGCTCATCATGCTCATCATTCTCATCGTGCTCATCATGCTCATCAAGCTCATTATGCTCATCATGCTCATCATGCTCATCATACCCATCATGCTCATCATGCTCATCATACTCATCATGCTCATCATGCTCATCATGCCCACCATGCTCATCATGCCCACGATGCTCATCAAACTCATCATACTCATCATACTCATCATGCCCATCATGCACATCGAACTCATCATGCTCATCATGCCCCCCATGCTCATCATGCCCGTCATGCTCATCATGCTCATCATACTCATCATGCTCATTATGCTCATCATGCTCATCATGCATATCATACTCAACATGCTCATCATGCTCATCATACTCATCATGCTCATCATGCTCATCATACTCATCATGCTCATCATGCTCATCATGCTCATCATGCCCACAATGCTCATCATGCCCACGATGCTCATCAAACTCATCATACTCATAATACTCACCATGCCAACCATGCACATCATACTCATCATACTCATCATGCCCACCATGCTCATCATGCCCGTCATGCTCATCATGCTCATCATGCTCATCATACTCATCATGCTCATTATGCTCATCATGCTCATCATGCTCATAATGCTTATCATACTCAACATGCTCATCATGTTCATCATGCTCATCATGATCATCATACTCATCATGCTCATCATGCTCATAATTATCATCATGCTCATGATGAGCATTGTGGGCATAATGCTCATCATGCTCATCATGCCCACAATGCTCATCATGCCCACGATGCTCATCAAACTCATCATACTCATAATACTCATCATGCCCACCATGCACATCATACTCATCATACTCATCATGCCCACCATGCTCATCATGCCCGTCATGCTCATCATGCTCATCATGCTCATCATGCTCATCATGCTCATTATGCTCATCATGCTCATCATGCTCATCATTCTCATCATACTCATCATGCTCATCATGTTCATCAAACTCATCATGCTCATTATGCTCATCATGCTCATCATGCCCACCATGCTCATCATGCTCATTATGCTCATCATACTCATCATGCTCATCATGCCCACCATGCTCATCATGCTCACCATTCTCATCGTGCTCATCATGCTCATCAAGCTCATTATGCTCATCATGCTCATCATACTCATCATGCTCATCATGCACATCATACTCATCATGCTCATCATGTTCATCATGCCCACCATGCTCATCATGCCCACGATGCTCATCAAACTCATCATACTCATCATACTCATCATGCCCACCATGCACATCGAACTCATCATTCTCATCATGCCCACCATGCTCATCATGCCCGCCATGCTCATCATGCTCATCATACTCATCATGCTCAACATGCTCATCATGCTCATCATGCTTATCATACTCAACATGCTCATCATGCTCATCATACTCATCATGCTCATCATGCTCATCATACTCATCATGCTCATCATGCTCATCATGCCCACAATGCTCATCATGCCCACGATGCTCATCAAACTCATCATACTCATAATACTCATCATGCCCACCATGCACATCATGTTCATCATGCTCATCATGCTCATCATGCCCACGATGCTCATCAAACTCATCATACTCATAATACTCATCATGCCCACCATGCACATCATGCTCATCATGTTCATCATACTCATCATGCTCATTATGCTCATCATGCTCATCATGCTTATCATACTCAACATGCTCATCATGCTCATCATGCTCATCATTCTCATCGTGCTCATCATGCTCATCAAGCTCATTATGCTCATCATGCTCATCATGCTCATCATACCCATCATGCTCATCATGCTCATCATACTCATCATGCTCATCATGCTCATCATGCCCACCATGCTCATCATGCCCACGATGCTCATCAAACTCATCATACTCATCATACTCATCATGCCCATCATGCACATCGAACTCATCATGCTCATCATGCCCCCCATGCTCATCATGCCCGTCATGCTCATCATGCTCATCATACTCATCATGCTCATTATGCTCATCATGCTCATCATGCATATCATACTCAACATGCTCATCATGCTCATCATACTCATCATGCTCATCATGCTCATCATACTCATCATGCTCATCATGCTCATCATGCTCATCATGCCCACAATGCTCATCATGCCCACGATGCTCATCAAACTCATCATACTTATAATACTCACCATGCCAACCATGCACATCATACTCATCATACTCATCATGCCCACCATGCTCATCATGCCCGTCATGCTCATCATGCTCATCATGCTCATCATACTCATCATGCTCATTATGCTCATCATGCTCATCATGCTCATAATGCTTATCATACTCAACATGCTCATCATGTTCATCATGCTCATCATGATCATCATACTCATCATGCTCATCATGCTCATAATTATCATCATGCTCATGATGAGCATTGTGGGCATAATGCTCATCATGCTCATCATGCCCACAATGCTCATCATGCCCACGATGCTCATCAAACTCATCATACTCATAATACTCATCATGCCCACCATGCACATCATACTCATCATACTCATCATGCCCACCATGCTCATCATGCCCGTCATGCTCATCATGCTCATCATGCTCATCATGCTCATCATGCTCATTATGCTCATCATGCTCATCATGCTCATCATGCTTATCATACTCAACATGCTCATCATGTTCATCATGCTCATCATGCTCATCATGCTTATCATACTCAACATGCTCATCATGCTCATCATGCTCATTATGCTCATCATGCTCATTATGCTCATCCTACTCATTATGCTCATCATGCCCACCATGCTCATCATGCCCGTCATGCTCATCATGCTCATCATGCTCATCATACTCATCATGCTCATTATGCTCATCATGCTCATCATGCTCATAATGCTTATCATACTCAACATGCTCATCATGTTCATCATACTCATCATGATCATCATACTCATCATGCTCATAATTATCATCATGCTCATGATGAGCATTGTGGGCATAATGCTCATCATACTCATCATGCTCATTATGTTTATCATACTCAACATGCTCATCATACTCATCATGCTCATTATGCTCATCATGCGTATCATGCTCATCATGCTCATCATGCTCATCATGCTCATCATACTCATCATGCTCATCATGCACATCATGTTCATCATACTCATCATGCCCACCATGCTCATCATGCCCGTCATGCTCATCATGCTCATCATGCTCATCATACTTATCATGCTCATTATGCTCATCATGCTCATCATGCTCATAATGCTTATCATACTCAACATGCTTATCATGTTCATCATACTCAACATGATCATCATACTCATCATGTTCATCATACTCATCATGCCCACCATGCTCATCATGCCCGTCATGCTCATCATGCTCATCATGCTCATCATACTCATCATGCTCATTATGCTCATCATGCTCATCATGCATATCATACTCAACATGCTCATCATGCTCATCATACTCATCATGCTCATCATGCTCATCATACTCATCATGCTCATCATGCTCATCATGCTCATCATGCCCACAATGCTCATCATGCCCACGATGCTCATCAAACTCATCATACTCATAATACTCACCATGCCAACCATGCACATCATACTCATCATACTCATCATGCCCACCATGCTCATCATGCCCGTCATGCTCATCATGCTCATCATGCTCATCATACTCATCATGCTCATTATGCTCATCATGCTCATCATGCTCATAATGCTTATCATACTCAACATGCTCATCATGTTCATCATGCTCATCATGATCATCATACTCATCATGCTCATCATGCTCATAATTATCATCATGCTCATGATGAGCATTGTGGGCATAATGCTCATCATGCTCATCATGCCCACAATGCTCATCATGCCCACGATGCTCATCAAACTCATCATACTCATAATACTCATCATGCCCACCATGCACATCATACTCATCATACTCATCATGCCCACCATGCTCATCATGCCCGTCATGCTCATCATGCTCATCATGCTCATCATGCTCATTATGCTCATCATGCTCATCATGCTCATCATGCTTATCATACTCAACATGCTCATCATGTTCATCATGCTCATCATGCTCATCATGCTTATCATACTCAACATGCTCATCATGCTCATTATGCTCATCATGCTCATTATGCTCATCCTACTCATTATGCTCATCATGCCCACCATGCTCATCATGCCCGTCATGCTCATCATGCTCATCATGCTCATCATACTCATCATGCTCATTATGCTCATCATGCTCATCATGCTCATAATGCTTATCATACTCAACATGCTCATCATGTTCATCATACTCATCATGATCATCATACTCATCATGCTCATAATTATCATCATGCTCATGATGAGCATTGTGGGCATAATGCTCATCATACTCATCATGCTCATTATGTTTATCATACTCAACATGCTCATCATACTCATCATGCTCATTATGCTCATCATGCGTATCATGCTCATCATGCTCATCATGCTCATCATGCTCATCATACTCATCATGCTCATCATGCACATCATGTTCATCATACTCATCATGCCCACCATGCTCATCATGCCCGTCATGCTCATCATGCTCATCATGCTCATCATACTTATCATGCTCATTATGCTCATCATGCTCATCATGCTCATAATGCTTATCATACTCAACATGCTTATCATGTTCATCATACTCAACATGATCATCATACTCATCATGTTCATCATACTCATCATGCCCACCATGCTCATCATGCCCGTCATGCTCATCATGCTCATCATGCTCATCATACTTATCATGCTCATTATGCTCATCATGCTCATCATGCTCATCATGCTTATCATACTCAACATGCTCATCATGTTCATCATGCTCATCATGCTCATCATGCTTATCATACTCAACATGCTCATCATGCTCATCATGCTCATTATGCTCATCATGCTCATTATGCTCATCCTACTCATTATGCTCATCATTCTCATCATACTAATCATGCTCATCAAGCTCATCATACTCATTGTGCTCATTGTGCTCATCATGCTCATCATGCTCATCATACTCATTATGCTCATCATGCTCATCATACTAATCATGCTCATCAACCTCATAAAACTCATTGTGCTCATCATGCTCATCATGCTCATCATACTCATTATGCTCATCATGCTCATAATATTCATCATGCTCATCATGCTCTTCATTCTCATCATGCTCATCACGCTCATTATAATCATAATGCTCATTATGCTCATCTTGCTCATCATGCTCATCATGCTTATCATACTCAACATGATCATCTTGTTCATCATACTCATCAAGCTCATCATACTCATCATGCTCATAATTATCATCATACTCATCATCTTCATCATGCCCACCATGCTCATCATGCCCACAGTGCTCATCATGCCAATCATGCTCATCATGCTCATCATGCTCATCAATCTTATCACACTCAACATGCTCATCATGCTCATCATGCTCATTATGCTCATCATGCTCACTATGCTCATCCTACTCATTATGCTCATCATGCTCATCATACTAATCATGCTCATCAACCTCATAAAACTCATTGTGCTCATCATGCTCATCATGCTCATCATACTCATTATGCTCATCATGCTCATAATATTCATCATGCTCATCATGCTCTTCAATCTCATCATGCTCATCATGCTCATCATGCTCATCACGCTCATTATAACCATCATGCTCATCATGCGTATCATGCTCATCATGCTCATCATACTCATCATGCTCATCATGCTCATCATGCACATCAAGTTCATCATACTCATCATGCCCACCATGCTCATCATGCCCGTCATGCTCATCATGCTCATCATGCTCATCATGCTCATTATGCTCATCATGCTCATCATGCTCATAATGCTTATCATACTCAACATGCTCATCATGTTCATCATACTCATCATGATCATCATACTCATCATGCTCATAATTATCATCATGCTCATGATGAGCATTGTGGGCATCATGCTCATCATGCTCATCATGCCCACAATGCTCATCATGCCCACGATGCTCATCAAACTCATCATACTCATAATACTCATCATGCCCACCATGCACATCATACTCATCATACTCATCATGCCCACCATGCTCATCATGCCCGTCATGCTAATCATGCTCATCATGCTCATCATGCTCATCATACTCATCATGCTCATTATGCTCATCATGCTCATCATGCTCATCATGCTTATCATACTCAACATGCTCATCATGTTCATCATGCTCATCATGCTCATCATGCTTATCATACTCAACATGCTCATCATGCTCATCATGCTCATTATGCTCATCATGCTCATTATGCTCATCCTACTCATTATGCTCATCATGCTCATCATACTAATCATGCTCATCAAGCTCATCATACTCATTGTGCTCATCATGCTCATTATGCTCATCATACTCATTATGCTCATCATACTAATCATGCTCATCAACCTCATAAAACTCATTGTGCTCATCATGCTCATCATACTCATTATGCTCATCATGCTCATCATGCTCATTATGCTCGTCATGCTCATCATGCTCATGATGCTCGTCATGCTCCTTTTGCTTATCATACTCAACATGCTCATCATACTCATCATGCTCATTATGCTCATCATGCATATCATGCTCATCATACTCATCATACTCATCATACTCATCATGCTCATCATGCTCATCATGTTCATCATACTCATCATGCTCATCTTACTCATCATGCTCATCATGCCCACCATTAACATCGTGCTCATCATGCTCATCATGCTCATCATACTTATTATGCTCATCATGCTCATCATACTAATCATGTTCATCATGCTCATCATGCGCATCATACTCATCATGCGCATCATGCTCATTATACTCATCATGCGCATCATGCTCATCATACTCATCATGCTCATCATACTCATCATTCTCATCATGCTCATCATACTCATCATGCTCATCATGCTCATCATGCTCATTATGCTCATCATGCTCATCATGCTCATCATACTCAGATCATAGAAGGTGGCACGGACATGGGCTGCCTACATTTTGTTATCCACACAGTGTTCAGTTTCATTATATTGGCTAACTTTCTATTCTGGTTCAAAGGTTTGGGAAAGTGAAATCCAGAAAGTGAAATGCTGTGCTTTCTTCCTCCTTTGGTAGAGTTGGAGTTTTTTGGTTCTGCAAAGCCATAACAAAACCTGCATTATAATGATAGTACTAAAATAATAGGCATCCTATCTACTAGACTCACTGTCAGTCTGGGGCTATTAAAGTATGGTAATACAGTAATACTAACACAGCTACAATTAAATAAAAATAAAAAAAAGGATTGTTATTAGATGATAACAATAAGAGATACATGCTTACCACAAACAAGTCTTACGAAATTTTAAACATCATGCTATTGTTGATGAATGGGAATTCCAAGGAGACTAATTAATTCAGTGTTTTTTTCTTCTTCCTGCCACTAATTCTGCTTTTTTTTTTTTTTTTTTAAATGGACTACTGGAAGTCGTTGTTCTCCCTGCCAAATTTAGGCCTAGTGTAATGCACTAAAACCTTGCTCACACTGCAGGCCTTATTGCTCAAATCAGTTTTGTTTTTCAAATCCGTTTCGGAATACCGATTGTCCCAAACAGCAATTACAAGTGACCAAATCGGATTTGTATGTGTTCAGACAGCATTCATTTGCTGACATGGCTACGCTAGTAATGACGGGTGTGTACGTAGTGGTGTAGGCTGATTGGTGCTCCTGCTTCCTATCACTCAGAAGTTATGTAGCAAGCGAAGGTGACAACAATTCCTGAAATTGATCTTTCCCACAAAGGTTGAATGTTCACAATCATAGTGTAAGAACACCTTTAAAGCCTCAAAGGATAAAAAGGACAAAACAAGTGCTTTTTTGGCCACAGCAGTCAACTAGCTAGCCCCAGCAGTCAACTAGCTAGCCACAGCAGTCAACTAGCTAGCCCCAACTGTCAACTAGCTAGCCACAGCAGTCAACTAGCTAGCCACAGCAGTCAACTAGCTATCCACAGCAGTCAACTAGCTAGCCACAGCAGTCAACTAGCTAGCCCCAGCAGTCAACTAGCTAGCCACAGCAGTCAACTAGCTAGCCACAGCAGTCAACTAGCTAGCCACAGCAGTCAACTAGCTAGCCACAGCAGTCAACTAGCTAGCTTGTTAGCGGTTTACCTTTCTAGCACATTCACTCATTTGTTTGTAAACAACTAACAAGCTAGTTAGCTATCTCATGTCTTTTTGTCAAACTGTCAACAGAGAAGCTAGGGAGCAACAAGATATGCCAAACAACAGCCTAAACACCACTTGAGGACAAATAAATCAGATTTGATCCGTTCAGACACACGTTTCATGGCCAGGAATCAGATTTGTATCTGACTTTAAAACCACCTATGAAGGTGGTTTGAAATGTGACTTCAAATGTCCAATTCCATGTGCTTTTTGCTGTTCAGACTGCAGGAAAAATAACAGATTAGAATCGGATATATGCAAAAAAAATCTGGAATTGACTAATTTCAAACTGCCAATGGGAAACAAGCCTTATATGTAAGTCGCTCTGGATAAGAGCATATGATAAATGACCACAATGTAAAATTGGATGTGGTCTTCACTGGGCAGTCCACTGCCAGTAGAGAGCTCTTTCAATCAATCTGCTAATAAAAAAACATTGTCTGGCTTCTTAATGCTTGTTGGAATATTCAGTTCCTTATTCTGGGTTCCTTGCACCCGATCAAGTGAAATGAATCTAAATTGAACACAAGTGATATGAAGCTATCGGCCTTGATAAATGTGTGGCTGAATGATTCTGATAGGATAAGACAGGTTAATTAATGGTACCTAATTAATTCCCAAGGAGGAAATGTTATTGCGCATGCATTGAAATACAGTCATGTCCAAAATTATTGACACCCTTGATATAGAAAGAAAGAAAAAAAAGAAAGCTTTATTTTCATGTCATCTGAACACAGTACAGGTTTCCGATCGCGTCCGTTGCCGTTTATCAAACCGCGGGTGTATTCATTTGTTGGATTACATTAAAATGGAGCCTCATGCCTACTGTAAAATATGGTGGTGGATCTTTGATGTGATGGGACTATTTTTGCTTGTTCTTTTTTTGTTCACAAAGTCATAAACCCTGCCTATTTCTACAATTTATCTTCTTATTTTTTTATTTTTTTTTACAAACCTAAAATGGGATTTTTAAACCTAACCCTAACCTAACCTTAAATGAAGACCAAAAAGTGGATTTTTGTTTTGTCCTGGGGCCCTTGTTTCGGGTTAAGATTCTGTTATAGAGGAATGGTCTAAGATACCTCCCGATGTGTTCTTCATTCTCATAACCTAACGTAGCAGGCGTAAAAGAAGAAGAAGATCCTATAAAACATTGTAGAAAAAGGCTCAGTGCCCATTATCCTCTCGAGGTGAGCTATTGAAAACAGCAGTGTCAATCATTTTAACCCCTATCTTTTTGAGAGGGAAAAAAAATATGTCTTGTGAAACACAATCACTTTCACTGTGCAATTGTGTTAGTATAAAATAATATAATTTCACCATGTATTTATTTTGTGCATACAATATAGCTCAGTGTTTGTATTATGGATTTTATACAGTCTTTATCAAGGCCAATAACCTCAGACCTTTCTGTATGTCTACGAGAAATACAGTTTTTAAACGCTATCCAATCTTAACCACTGAATTTCTACTTGTTCTACCCAGCATTTACCATGTTTTGACTAGATTGCTGAAGTATTATTTGATTATATTATCATTAAACTCCTCTTTAAAAAGTGACAAGACAGATTCTCAATATGGCATGTTTAAATTTCAATAGAATTAATCACTAGGCTATACATTAAGGATAAAGTTAAAATAGTGAATATATATATATATATAGACATTTTAATATACTCCAAAAGTCTGATCATCATTTTGTGTGAAGACGAGGGATTCCCCCACACTTCCTTTATTTTGCAGCAATATAAACACAGAGACAACAGCATTTGGTTTCAGTAGGACACCAGCCAACCACAGCCAACACAGACTCAAGATGCCTTCCAAGCCACACTACCTGTTGGTCGCCCTGACTCTCTGCTGGTTCGTGGCTCTTCAAGGTGAGATATTGCATCTTTATCTATATATCTATGAATCTGTTCAACTTGACTCTTGAACTATCGACTAACCAAACCTATTATCACATTATTATTTTTTTTACAATTTAATTACAATTATCACAATCAATCCATTGCAATTTTAAGTGTCTCAGAGTAGGGTCTCTATTCAATCCGTATGGCAGAAGTTCTGCGTTGTAGTTTGAGTGAAATTTAAGGCAATGTTCCCGAGTTAGCGGAAACTGCATTCACGGTAAACGCTGCGTGTCGTCTCAATCAGATATTAGCGTGACATTGCTATCACGCAATCACTGTCTTTTAACTGGTGTTTTTATTTCTTTGCTTCTTTTACTAATACTTTTTTTTGGGGGCACTATTGGTTAGAGCCTGTAAGTAGAGCATTTCACTGTAAGGTCTACACCTGTTGTATTCAGCATTTCACTGTAAGGTCTACACCTGTTGTATTCAGCATTTCACTGTAAGGTCTACACCTGTTGTATTCAGCATTTCCCTGTAAGGTCTACACCTGTTGTATTCGGGCGCACTTGACAAATAAACTTTGATTTGTAACACTTCAGCGACGATACAGACTGAATAGAATTTTAAGTGTGCTGATCTAGAATCCGTTTTGTCTTTGTAACGTTCACATGTTTCAAAGTGCAACTTTTAGTGATGATTCTAAGGTTTTAACCCCGCCTATCCCTTAAACTTTAACCCCCTCCCAAAAAAATATGGGAACAATACTATATTGTTATTGTATATAATAACAACGGGCTTCATCCCATGCAGCATTCCCCATGAACGGCTGCGCTGCATGTCTGAAGTGCCGCTGCATCCGAACGTCCTCTGCTTTCATCTCTCCTAGGCTGTTCCACCGGATAGAGATCTTACCTCCAGGCGTCCACTGTCGCCGAACAGAGATCATGTGAGTCAACTAACACCACCTAACAACAGTCAAGAACACTATCACAGTCAAAAAGCAAGCCAAGATCTATTTCTGAAATATATATATTTTTAAACATGACTTAAAAAAAGTTACATTAAACTAATAAAAACAGTTCTGTATGAATGAGGTTTGTACAGTAGCCCTAATACATTACCTGGCCTGCCTAATACATTATCATAGCATTCCTAATACATTATCACAGTATGCCTAATACATTACCTGGTCTGCCTAATACATTATCACAGTATACCTTATACATTATTACAGTATGCCAAATACATTGTCACAGTATGCCTTGTACATTATCACAGTAGCCCTAATACATTACCTGGTCTGCCCAACACATGATCACAGTATGCCTTATACATTATCACAGTATGCCTAATACATTGTCACAGTATGCCTAATACATTGTCACAGTATGCCTAATACATTATCACAGTATGGCTTATACATTATCACAGTATGCCTAATACATTGTCACAGTATGCCTAATACATTATCACAGCATGCCTAATACATTATCACAGCATGCCTAATACATTATCGCAGCATGCCTAATACATTATCGCAGTATGCCTAATACATTATCACATCATATTGGCTACACTCTTAGAAAAAAAGGTGCCATCTAGAACCCAAAAGGGTTCTTCGGCTGTCCCCATAGGAGAACCCTTTGAATAACCCTTTGAATAACCCCTTTTGCTTCCAGATAGAACCTTTTGGGGTTCCATGTAGAACCCTTTCCACAGAGGGTTCTACATGGAACTCAAAAGGGTTCTACCTGGAACTAATAAGAGTTCTACCTGGAACCAAAAAGGGTTATCCGATAGGGACAGTTGAAGAACCCTTTTGGAACCCTTTTTTCTTAGTGTATATATATGCCTGTCCTGCCAATATTGTTATTCTCAGACCATATTATATTTCAGAACTCGAGCTTTGATAACAAAACAGATCAGTTGGTGCAGCACTTGCGAGGCACAGCTGAGCATAAATTGAAATAATTGGCTTTTATTTTACTGGACTGATGGTACCTGCATCTAGCATGGTGCTTTCAAGACAACTGGGAACTCAGAGGAAAAAAAATAGGTCAAATCATGAAGTCAGTGAACTTCAGGTGGGAAAGTTGGAGTTCTTGAAAGATGCCCCAGTTTCCGACTTGGATTTTCAAGTCGGATGACCGTTCAAAATATGTTTTCCTAGTCGGGTCTCGTTTTTATTTCACACTGAAGTCGGAAGTCTGAGATTTCAGAGTTCCCAGTTGTTTTGAACACAGCATCCCTCCCTATTAAAATAGACAGGACGAGCTACTACTAATAATCAAACACAGCGCTGTCGATACACTTGGCTACTCACTCATTGCATTTTCAGCGCAAGAGGAAGTAGAGAGAAGCAGGTTTTATGTTTTGTAACAGTGTTGAATTAAAAACAGTGACAGAGCAGAATTAAAACTTTAAACATGAACTCACTCGTAAAAAAAAAAAACAGCAGCTGTTTGCTGTATTCTTAGATAATTTCTCTCTGGTCATGGTTTTACAAGTTATGAAATGTTATGTAGGCTGGTATCAAACTTTGCTGTGGCAAGAGTCGTGGAAGCTGTAGGCACAGTGATTTGGGCTATGATTGGCCTGCCCAGTAGGCTCACTCGATTTATCCACAGATCTTCCCCGTTTGTCTTTTCAGACAAATTAAATTGTTAAAAATGGGAACACTTTGCCTACCCGGTGCGCAAAGCTTCTGAATAAAGTGCACCTGCCGGCAAAAAGCGCAACACGAATAATAAAAGAAGCGCGAGGCTTTTTCATTCGCTTTTTTACAGAAATGTTTGGTGGTCGACTAGGAATGCCTTGAAGTCGATCGATTGGTTGGTAGGTATCCACTAGCCCAGTGGAATCTCCATGCTTTTTTTGTTGTTGTCCAGGCTTCATCTGTGTCCTGGAAACAGCCCCTAAAACCCATGGTGGCTGTCATTGTCTCCACACATAGATCGTGTGAGTCAGTCAGCGAGCGAGGTCTTGAATGAAGCGCTGAACTGTGGTTTTCTAATGCATATGGGGAAAAAGCGTAGGGGGATAGGTCGTGGTGGAGGGGAAATTAACTAGTCAGTATAGTCGCTTTACTGCATGCCATGCAAACCAATCATTAGTCACTGATGATGAGTTCAATGTTCCTATTCATAACCAAGGCCAAGACATTGTAATAAATGTGGGCATTTGCAGTGGTAGCCTATAGCAATTTCCCCTCGAAACTCAGTATGTGGCAGGGACTCCAGACAATCGCAGATTACAAATAAGTTTTTCCAGTCAAGGTCATCCTATTCAACTATTGCTATAAATATACTATTGTATCCTACTTATTCTACAGATATACTATATATTCTGTCCACATTGACTATACATTCAATCACACATGTATACATATACATACAGTGTATTCAGAAAGTATTCAGACCCCTTGACTTTTTACACATTTTGTTATGTTAGACTTTTCCTAAAATTTATTAAATAAAAAATGGTCCTCATCAATTTAGTCCCAATACACCATAATGACATCACAATACCCCATAATGACATCACAATACCCCATAATGGCATCACAATACCCCATAATGACATCACAGTACCCCATAATGACATCACAATACACCATAATGACATCACAATACCCCATAATGACATCACAATACCCCATAATGACAAACCAAAAACAGGTTTTTAGACATTTTAGCAAATGTATTAAAAATTATAAACAGAAATACCTTATTTACATAAGTATTCAGACACTTTGCTATGAGACTTAACATTGAATTTAGATGCATCCTGTTTCCATTGATCATCCTCAATACAGACTTGTGTGCATTGTTAGTCCACCTGTGGTAAATTCAATTGATTAGACATGATTTGGAACATCTCACACCTGTCTATATAAAGGTCCTACAGTTGTCAGTGCATGTCAGAGCAAAAACCAAGCCATGAGGTCGAAGGAATGCCAAGTGTGAAAAGCTATCATCAAGGCAAAGGGTGGCTACTTTGAACAATCTCATATGTGTTATTTCATAGTTTTGATGTCTTCACAATTATTCTTCAATGTAGAAAATAGTAAAAATAAAGAAAAACCCTTGAATGAGTAGGTGACCAAACTTTTGACTGGTACTGTATATATACATACATTTACATATACAGTACTCCGACTTTGCTCGTCCTAATATTTATAGATTTCTTAATTCCATTCTTTTACTCAGACTTGTGTGTATTGTTAGATATTACTGCACTGTTGGAGCTGGGAACACAACCATTTCGCTACAGCCGTAATAACATCTGCTAAATACGTATACATTCATATTGACATTTTATGACGTGTTTTACTCTGCAGTGTGTGATATGTCACCAGGATTACGCTGTAATATATCCCTCCCTTTATTCATCAGCGTTACCAAGAAGGACAAAGCCACCGTCTGTGTGACTCCAGATGCAAGATGGATCAACAAAGTCATTGCCAAGTTACAAAGGTATATACAACACACACACACACACACCACACACAAACACACACACACACACACACACACACACACACACACACACACACACACACACACACACTTTTGTTGACTTTAACACAGACCATCTCTTTCTACAGTACCAACAAGAAGAAGAGAAGTGCAGAGCTTCCCCATCTCAACCACCATTGAGTGAATTGGAACAGGAATGTATGAATAAAATAAACATAATAATAATTCAAGTTGGAGCTAAATGGCAATGTGATACCAATGTGATACCAATGTGATACCAATGTAATACCAATGTGATACCAATGTGATACCAATGTGATACCAATGGATTCTATTCAAATATGATTCTAATACCAAGTGAATTAGTTTATCTTAAATGATCTCAGTATGTATTTAATGTGATTATTTCATATCTTTATCATGTATTGGGCCTGACCTAGAAAAATAAACACAACCTATACAATATGTACAAATACATTTGCACTTTATTGCCTGAGGAGGAGGAAGGGTGAAATGCACATGTATACTATCTAGTGGTTGTGAGCATCATTATCCCATAAAGTCAGCACCTCTACCTCTGATGGGTTGACAGACAGATTCCACTCCCAGTAAGGGGTTGGGACTGGGGTGGCCGTATTCTGCCTGCTCTTTGGGGAGCATAGGTCCTTTTCAAACTTCCTGGTGGTAGTTAAGGCTTGTGTCTTGCCCACAGAGATAAAGGAATGTAGGTGGATCTAACCTGTTTTACCATGGACATTGCCATTGAGGACTTCCACCATTTTAAAGTAGTCAACTGGGAGAGGATTTCCTATGATTTGGGAGCGATCAGCCAATGAACAGAGCATTGTCTTCTTCATATTGGGTTGGCTATGATTAGTAAACGCTATATCACCGCCATCTAGTGGCCACAATAAATAAAGGACAAGATGTTGTTCTGGACTCCAGCACTGCAGGTGGCATTTAATCACAAATTTTAACGATAAAAAATAAAATAAAAAAAACACAAAAGAAGAAGAAAATTGACTACTTTAAAATGGAGACAGCATCGATGGCGTTGCCCATGCTCCTCACAGACACCATAATGGCATTAATACAAAGATGAGTCCTCTGTATAAATGGTCTTACCCAATCACTAATGAATGAACACACACACACACACACACACAGAGGGTTCTAGTGACACTGTGCCAGTGGCCATCCCTGTACCTCAAGTATGTTCAACTTCACATTCTCACAGTCCTCGAGGGTTGGACCAGGTGATGTTAGAACAGATGGAGGATGGATGGATGGATAGAAGGATGGATGGATGGATAGAAGGATGGATGGATGGATAGAAGGATGAATGGATGGATAGAAGGATGAATGGATGGATAGCAGGATGGATGGATAGAAGGATGGATGGATGGATAGAAGGATGGATGGATGGATAGAAGGATGGATGGATGGATAGAAGGATGGATGGATAGAAGGATGATTGGATGGATAGAAGGATGAATGGATGGATAGAAGGATGGATGGATGGATAGAAGGGTGATTGGATGGATAGAAGGATGAATGGATGGATAGAAGGATGGATGGATAGATAGAAGGATGAATGGATGGATAGAAGGATGAATGGATGGATAGAAGGATGGATGGATGGATAGAAGGATGGATGGATAGAAGGGTGATTGGATGGATAGAAGGATGAATGGATGGATAGAAGGATGAATGGATGGATAGAAGGATGAATGGATGGATAGAAGGATGGATGGATGGATAGAAGGATGAATGGATGGATAGAAGGATGGATGGAAGGAAGGAAGAATGGATGGATAGAAGGATGGATGGATGGATAGAAGGATGGATGGATGGATAGAAGGATGAATGGATGCATAGAAGGATGAATGGATGGATGGATGGATAGAAGGATGGATGCATAGAAGGATGAATGGATGGATAGAAGGATGGATGGATGCATAGAAGGATGGATGGATGCATAGAATGATGAATGGACAGATAGAAGGATGGATGGATGGATAGAAGGATGGATAGAAGGATGGATAGAAGGATGAATGGACAGATAGAAGGATGAATGGATGGATAGAAGGATGGATGGATGGATAGAAGGATGAATGGATGGATAGAAGGATGGATGGATGAATAGAAGGATGGATAGAAGGATGGATGGATAGATAGAAGGATGGATGGATAGAAGGATGAATGGATGGATAGAAGGATGAATGGATGGATAGCAGGATGAATGGATGGATAGAAGGATGGATGGATGAATAGAAGGATGGATTGATAGAAGGATGGATGGATAGAAGGATGAATGGATGGATAGAAGGATGAATGGATGGATAGAAGGATGAATGGATGGATAGAAGGATGAATGGATGGAATTAGAGATAGCATCCTGTACAAACTAGATATGTTATCAAATCAAATGTTATGATACACATGCGCCGAATACAACAAGTGTAGACCTTACTGTGAAATGCTTACTTACAAGCCCTTAATAACCAACAGTGCAGTTCAAGAGGATAAAAAAAATACAGGGGGTACCAGTACCGAGTCAGTGTGCGGGGGTACAGGTTAGTTGAGGTAATTTGTACATGTAGGTAGGGGTGAAGTGACTATGCATAGATAATAAACAGCGAGTAGCTGGGTGTGTCAATGTAATAGTCTGGTGGCCATTTAATTGTTCAGCAGTCTTATGGCTTGGGAGTAGAAGCTGTTAAGGAGCCTTTTGGTCCTAGACTTGGCACTCTGGTACCGCTTGCCGTTAGGTAGCAGAGAAAACAGTCTATGAATTGGGTGACTGGAGTCTCTGACAATTTTATGGTCTTTCCTCTGACACCGCCTATTATATAGGTCCTGGATGGCAGGAAGCTTGGCCCCAGTGATGTACTGGGCCGTACGCACTACCCTCTGTAGCGCCTTGCGGTCAGATGCTGAGCAGTTGCCATGCCAGGCGGTGACACAACCGGTCAGGATGCTCTCGATGGTGCAGCTGTAGAACTTTTTGAGGATCTGGGGACCCATGCCAAATCTTTTTATTCTCCTGAGGGGGAAAAGGTGTTGTCGTGCCCTCTTCACGACTGTCTTGGTGTGTTTGGACAAAGATCCTGTACAAACTAGAGATACACTATACAGTTGAAGTCGGAAGTTTACATACACTTAGTCATTAAAACTCGTTTTTCAACCACTCCACAAATTTCTTGTTAACAAACTATAGTTTTGGCAAGTCAGTTAGGACATCTACTTTGTGCATGACACAAGTAATTTTTCCAACAATTGTTTACAGACAGATTATTTCACTTATATTTCACTGTATCACAATTCCAGTGGGTCAGAAGTTTACATACACTAAGTGGCCTGTGCCTTTAAACAGCTTGTAAAATTCCAGAAAATGATGTGGCTTTAGAAGCTTTAGGCTTTAGAAGCTTCTGTTTGGCTAATTGACATTATTTGAGTCAATTGGAGGTGTACATGTGGATGTATTTCAAGGCCAATCTTCAAACTCAGTGCCTCTCTGCTTGACATCATGGGAAAATCAAGACCTCAGAAAACAAATTGTAGACCTCCACATGTCTAGTTCATCCTTGGGAGCAATTTCCAAATGCCTGAAGGTACCATGTTCACCTGTACAAACAATAGTACGCAAGTATAAACACCATGGGACCACGCAGCCGTCATACCGCTCAGAAAGGAGACACGTTCTGTCTCCTAGAGATGAACGTACTTTGGTGCGAAAAGTGCAAATAAATCCCAGAACAACAGTAAAGGACCTTGTGAAGATGCTGAAGGAAACAGGTACAACAGTATCTATATCCACAGTAAAACAAGTCCTATATCGACATAACCTGAAAGGCCGCTCAGCAAGGAAGAAGCCACTGCTCCAAAACTGCCATAAAAAAACCAGACTATGGTTTGCAGCTGCACATGGGGACAAAGATAGTACTTTTTGGAGAAATGTCCTCTGGTCTGATGAAACAAAAATAGAACTGTTTGGCCATAATGACAATCGTTATGTTTGGTGGAAAATAGGGGAGGCTTGCAAGCCGAAGAACACCATCCCAACCGTGAAGCACGGGGGTGGCGGCATCATGTTGTGGGGGTGCTTTGCTGCAGGAGGGACAGGTGCACTTCACAAAATAGGTGGCATCATGAAGAGGGAAAATTATGTGGATATATTGAAGCAACATCTCAACACATCAGTCAGGAAGTTAAAGCTTGGTTGCAAATGGGTCTTCCAAATGGACAATGACCCCAAGCATACTTCCAAAGTTGTGGCAAAATGGCTTAAGGACAACAAAGTCAAGGTATTGGAGTGGCCATCACAAAGCCCTGACCTCAATTCTATAGAAAATTTGTGGGCTGAAAAAGCGTGTGCGAGCAAGGAGGCCTACAAACCTGACTCAGTTACACCAGCTCTGTCAGGAGGAACGGGCCAAGATTCACCCAACTTATTGTTGGAAGCCTGTGGAAGGCTACCGGAAACATTTGACCCAAGTTAAACAATTTAAAGGCAATGCTAGCAAATACTTATTGAGTGTATGTAAACTTCTGACCCACTGGGAATGTGATGAAAGAAATAGAATCTGAAATAAATCATTCTCTCTACTATTATTCTGACATTTCACATTCTTAAAATAAAGTGGTGATCCTAACTGACCTAAGACAGGGAATTTTTAGTAGGCTTAAATGTCAGGAATTGTGAAAAACTGAGTTTAAATGTATTTGGCTAAGGTGTATGTAAACTTCCGACTTCAACTGTATATACAAAAGTATGTGGATATATCTTCAAATTAGTGGATTCGACTAGTTCAGGCACACCCGTTGCTGACAGGTGTATAAAATCGAACACACAGCCATGCAATCTCTATTGACAAACATTGGCAGTAGAATGGCCCATATTGAAGAGCTCAGTGACTTTCAAACTGGCACCGTCAGAGTATGCCACCTTTCCAACAAGTCAGTTCAGCAAGTCAGTTCTGCCCTGCTAGAGCTGCTCCGGTCAACTGTAAGTGCTTTTATTGTGAAGTGGAAATGACTAGGAGTTAGAATGGGTGAAGTGGTAGGTCACACAAGCTCACAGAAAGGGACCACCGAGTGCTGACGCGTGTAAAAATTGTCTGTCCTCGGGTTGCAACACTCACTACCGAGTTCCAAACTGCCTCTGGAAGCAACGTCAGCACATTAACTGTTAGTCGGGAGCTTCATGAAATGGGTTTCCATGGCCGAGCTGCGGGCACACAAGCCTAAGATCACCATGCACAATGCCAAGCGTCGGCTGGAGTGGTGTAAAGCTCGCTGCCATTGGACTCTGGATCAGCGGAAACGCGTTCTCTGGAGTGATGAATCACGCTTCACCATCTGGCAGTCTGACGGACAAATCTGGGTTTGGCGGATGCCAAGAGAATGCTACCTGCCCCAATGCATAGTGCCAACTGTAAAATTTGGTGGAGGAGCAATAATGGTCTGCGGCTGGTTTTCATGGTTCGGGCTAGGCCCCTTAGTTCCAGTGAAGGGAAATCTTAACGCTACAGCATACAATGACATTCTAGACAATTCTGTGCTTCCAACTTTGTGGCAACAGTTTGGGGAAGGCCCTTTCCTGTTTCAGCATGACAATGCCCAGTGCACAAAGCAAGGTCCATACAGAAATGGTTTGTCGAGATCAGTGTTGAAGAACTTGACTGGCCTGCACAGAGCCCTGATCTCAACCCCATCGAACACCTTTAGGATTAATTGAAACACTGACTGCAAGCCAGGCCTAATCGCTCAACATCAGTGCCGACCTCACTAATGCTCTTGTGGCTGAATGGAAGCAAGTCCCCGCAGCAATGTTCCAACATGTAGTGGAAAGCTTTCCCAGAAGAGTGGAGGCTGTTATAGCAGCAAAAGGGGACCAACTCCATATTAATGCCCATGATTTTGGAATGAGATGTTCGACGAGCAGGTGTCCACATACTCATGTAGTGTAATATCCTGTACAAATTAGAAAAGGTATCCTGTACAAATTAGAGATGGTATCCTGTACAAACTAAAGACGGTATCCTGCACAAATTAGAGAAGGTATCCTGTACAAATTAGAGATAGTATCCTGTACAAATTAGAAAAGGTATCCTGTACAAACTAGAGATGGTATCCTGTACAAATTAGAAAAGGTATCCTGTACAAATTAGAGATTGTATCCTGTACAAATTAGAAAAGGTATCCTGTACAAACTAGAGATGGTATCCCGTACAAACTAGAGATGGTATCCTGTACAAATTAGAGAAGGTATCCTGTACAAATTAGAGATGGTATCCTGTACAAACTAGAGATGGTATCCTGTACAAACTAGAGATGGTATCCTGTACAAACTAGAGATGGTATCCTGTACAAACTAGAGATGGTATCCTGTACAAACTACAGATAGTATCCTGTACAAACTACAGATAGTATCCTGTACAAACTAGAGATGGTATCCTGTACAAACTAGAGATGGTATCCTGTACAAACTACAGATGGTATCCTGTACAAACTAGAGATGGTATCCTGTACAAACTAGAGATGGTATCCTGTACAAACTAGAGATGGTATCCTGTACAAACTACAGATGGTATCCTGTACAAACTAGAGATGGTATCCTGTACAAACTAGAGATGGTATCCTGTACAAACTACAGATAGTATCCTGTACAAACTAGAGATGGTATCCTGTACAAACTAGAGATGGTATCCTGTACAAACTAGAGATGGTATCCTGTACAAACTACAGATAGTATCCTGTACAAACTAGAGATGGTATCCTGTACAAACTAGAGATGGTATCCTGTACAAACTAGAGATGGTATCCTGTACAAACTAGAGATGGTATCCTGTACAAACTAGAGATGGTATCCTGTACAAACTAGAGATGGTATCCTGTACAAACTAGAGATGGTATCCTGTACAAACTACAGATGGTATCCTGTACAAATTAGGCACGTTGTTGTTGTTGGAAGTAAGTGTTCTCTACAAAACACATTTTGATACACATGTAGAAAGTGGATGTGTTCATGATTGGCTGCGATATTTAATGAGACAACGTGGAGGGAAGCTGCAGCTGAAGTTTAGAAAATGATTATGCTGTTTGGAAGTGTGGGAGTTCTTGTTAAAAGAAAAAAAACACAAAAGTAAAAGTCCTTAGGGAAGGCTAGGAGATCATCAGCAGAATAAGGGATAAAGAAATAACATCTCATAGCATTTAACCATTCAGATTCATTTCACATTCAAATGATTCACTCACTGAACAAATAAATAAAAGCCATTTAGACAATTTATTATTATTTTTTAATCTAAAAAATGTCTCTCTTTTCAAAAGCTTGTAATACTGTATTGTACAAAGTACCAATTTGCAGACTGCCTTTGGTTCAGAAATAGAAAAGGCTGTAGTTTGGGTGCAGCCATTGGTTCTCACACTGCTCTCGCAGTACTTTGTTGAGGTGGCACAATGACTGGGCATACAGATCAGATTGACAAACTTTGGACTGGTGACAAAAATTCCAAATCCCCACCTTAGTTGGACAATGGTAGCGTGGTCCCATATATATTTTTGCCATGGCACAAATTAACACCGGAGCTGGCAAGACAGCATGAATATACATTGGACCAGAAACATTTTACACCACCCCCAATCACCAGTTATAGTGATCAGACAGTCGCCAAAGACGATACTATGTGGCTTGATATAGAACTGTTACAAATGTAGTTGTATCCACAAAAATAAGACATCTGGGGAGTGAAGTATGGGCCCAGACATTCTCCCTCTCTCTCTCTCTCTCTCTGAAGCAATCTGGTTTCACAGAAGTCATTGAAAATCGGAGGCATAGCGTGTCAGTTTGATCATAGGTAAATAAAGCAAAGCCAACGTTGCCAAGGCATGTTGACAACAGATTCAGACTACACACACACACACACAGTAGTGATGCCATGGTATTAGTGTATACACATTAGTGCAATATCTGGTAATTTCTGTCACTTTGAAGTCATACAAACTTAACGCTTGTTCCCTGAGGGGTTTGAATGAAGACATATACTGTATTTATGGGTATGGAGATTCTGGTAACTTTCTTAAAATTCCCACGTTTTCCAGAAATACCGGTTGAAGGATTCCATATGTCCTGGTTATTCCCTCTTGATTCTGAAAAATTTGTAAACAGGATTTCGTAAATATTTTGAGAAAGTTAGCAAAAATATAAACGCAACATGTAAATTGTTGGTCCCATGTTTCATGAGCTGAAATAAAAGATCCCAGAAATGTTGCATATGCAGAAAAATCTTATTTCTCCCAATTTGTGCACAAATGTGTTTACATCCCCGTTAGTGAACATTTCTCCTTTGCCAAGATAATCCATCCACCCAACAGGTGTGGCATATCAAGAAGCTGATTAAACAGCATGATCATTACACAGGTGCACCTTGTGCTGCGGACAATAAAAGGCCACTTTAAAATGTGCAGTTTTGTCACACAACACAATGCCACTGATGTCTCAAGTTTTGAGGGAGCCTGCAATTGGCATGCTGACTGCATGACTGTCCACCAGAGCTATTGCAAGATAATATAATGTTCATTTCTGTACCATAAGCTGCCTCCAACATCGTTTTAAAGAATTTGGCAGTATGTCCAACCTGCCTTACAACCACAGACCACGTGTAACCACGTCAGCCAAGGACCTCCACATCCGGCTTCTTCACCTGTGGGATCGTCTGAGGGAGGTGCTTATGAGTATTTCTGTCTGTAATAAAGCCCTTTTGTGGGGAAAAACTGATTCTGATTGGCTGGGCCTTGTTCCCCAGTGGGTGGGCCTGGCTGCCAAATGGGTGGGGCTATGGCCTCCCAGGCCCACCCATGGTTGCATCCCTGCACAGTCATGTGAAATCCATAGATTATGGCCTAATTTATTTATTTAAATGAACTGATTTCTGTATATGAGCTGTAACTCAGTAAAATCTCGGAAATTGTTGCATGTAGCGTTTATATTTTTTGTTCAGTATATAAACACTCTTTCCATGACATAGCTTTCACCTGGATGTACCTGGTCAGTCTATGTTCCCTTATTCATGTCACTTGTCAAATCCACTTCAATCAGTGTAGACGAAGGGGAGCAGACGGGTTTAAAGAAGGATTTTTAGGCCTTCAGACATGGATTGTGTGTGTGTGCCATTCAGGGGGTGAATGGCCAAGACTAAATCTTTAAGTGCCTTTGAACGGGGGTATGGTAGTAGGTGCCAGGCGCACCGGTTGGTGTCAAGAACTGCAACGCTGCTGGGTTTTTCACGCTCAACAGTTTCCCATGTGCATCAAAAATGATCCACCACCCAAAGGACATCCAGCCAACTTGACACAACTGTGGGAAGCATTGGAGTCAACATGGGGCCAGCATCCCTGTGGAACGCTTTCAACACCTTGTAGTCCATGACTGACGCATTTAGGCTGTTCTGAGGGCAAAAGGGGGTGACACTCAATATTAGGAAGTTGTTCCTAATGTTTTGTACACTCAGTGTATAGGGCTTCAATCAAACACCCAAGGGGGAAAAAAGCTACATTTGATCACTTTACAAAATCCAACTCTGTATGAATTTAAAGTTACAGAAATTACCAGGTATTGCCTAATAAAGGACATGGTAAAATGCTATTTACTCAGTAATAACCTATTCATGACGCATTTGCAGGGTGCTAGCCCAAACTCTGCTAGAAATAGTGAGGCCTTCTACTAGGCACTACGACATACCAGTGACCTCTGCTAGCTATATAG
This sequence comes from Brachymystax lenok tsinlingensis, assembly GCA_030435695.1. NCBI lineage: Eukaryota > Metazoa > Chordata > Actinopteri > Salmoniformes > Salmonidae > Brachymystax > Brachymystax lenok. The sequence continues at coordinate 85,064,554 of CM059819.1, forward strand.
GCTATAATGAACATATAGTGAGGTCCGAAATTATTGTCACTATTGACAAAGAGGAGACTAATAGCTGTATAAAAATAATCAATAAATCAAATACTGAGCTATATATATATATATATATATATATATATATATTATTTTATACTAATACAATTGCTCAGAGAAAGAGATTTTGTTTAACAATTAATACTGTGTTTTTCTTCTAAATTAATGTACTATGATAACCTTAATGAATTGTGAATAATAAGCGAGTGAGAAAGTTAGTGGGTCAAAGATTATACCCCCAAGATATGCTACCCTCCCCTGTTATTGGTAGGCCCTAATGAGATGTTAGATTATACCTCCAAGATATGCTACCCTCCCCTGTTATTGGTAGGCCCTAATGAGATGTTAGATTATACCCCCAAGATATGCTACCCTCCCCTGTTATTGGTAGGCCCTAATGAGATGTTAGATTATACTCCCAAGATATGCTACCCTCCCCTGTTATTGGTAGGCCCTAATGAGATGTTAGATTATACCCCCAAGATATGCTACCCTCCCCTGTTATTGGTAGGCCCTAATGAGATGTTAGATTATACCCCCAAGATATGCTACCCTCCCCTGTTATTGGTAGGCCCTAATGAAATGTTAGAGTATACCCCCAATATATGCTACCCTCCCCTGTTATTGGTAGGCCCTAATGAGATGTTAGATTATACCCCCAATATATTCTACCCTCCCCTGTTATTGGTAGGCCCTAATGAGAGGGCAGCATATCTTGGATCTTTGATCCTCTGTAACTTTCTCACTCATCATTATTCACGATTCATTCAGGATTATCCGTAATCATGGTAGCATCCACATTAATGTAGAAGTGTTTAGAAACATATTCTATTCTTATTTACAATAAAGGTGACAGCAGAATGACACAATACATGATTTACCATTCATTTCTATTGGGCACAAAATAATCTGAAACACAACCAAAACTAATTGCGAATACATCCAACAAGTTTGTAGAGTCACAAGCTTGAGGTAGTCCTTGCATGCTAGGAATATAGGACCAAATACTAAACTTTTGACTACTTTACTTATAAGAGTCTTCAGGGGTGTCAATAATTTTGACCCCTACCTTTTTGAGAAAATAAATATGACTTGTTTGACAAAATCTCTTTCTCTAAGCAATTGTATTAGTATAAAATAATACAATTTCCCATTTTGTTGAGCATACAATATAGCTCAGTATTTGAATTTTATTTAATTTTATTATTTCTCATCTTTATCAAGGGTTTCAGTAAATTCGGACCCCACTGTACGTGATCCAAGTCATTGCAACGGACCTAGGGCTTTGAACGTTTTCACAAAGCAAAAGGTTTTTATTTGGTTTCATTCAAAAAGGAACTCTAGTCTAGGTGATGGACAGAAGAGGTAGCCCTGGATCCTACCTCAGTAAGGGCCTAACACTGATATATGGAAGAGGTAGTCCTGGATCCTACCTCAGTAAGGGCCTAACACTGATATATGGAAGAGGTAGCCCTGGATCCTACCTCAGTAAGGGCCTAACACTGATGAACGGAAGAGGTAGTCCTGGATCCTACCTCAGTAAGGGCCTAACACTGATATATGGAAGAGGTAGCATTGGATCCTACCTCAGTAAGGGCCTAACACTGATGAACGGAAGAGGTAGTCCTGGATCCTACCTCAGTAAGGGCCTAACACTGATGAACGGAAGAGGTAGTCCTGGATCCTACCTCAGTAAGGGCCTAACACTGATATATGGAAGAGGTAGCATTGGATCCTACCTCAGTAAGGGGCTAACACTGATGAACGGAAGAGGTAGCCCTGGATCCTACCTCAGTAAGGGGCTAACACTGATGAACGGAAGAGGTAGCCCTGGATCCTACCTCAGTAAGGGGCTAACACTGATGAACGGAAGAGGTAGCCCTGGATCCTACCTCAGTAAGGGGCTAACACTGATGAACGGAAGAGGTAGCCCTGGATCCTACCTCAGCAAAGGGGCTAACACTGATGAACGGAAGAGGTCGGCCTGGATCCTACCTCAGCAAAGGGGCAATCACATTGAGTTAGGCTGTGTCCTAAATAGCAACCTATTCCCTACAATAATTCACTACACTAAGGAACCCTGGTTAAAAGTGATGCACTATGTAGGTAATAAGAGTTCCATTTTGGATGGAACCCGTAAAGTATTTTTCTTACATAACTTACACAAAAAGACGTTTACAATGTTTTTTAGAAGCTAGTGCTATCTAGCTATAGCATAGACCTAAAAACCCTGCAGTTGTCTCAAGCCTTTAGAAACATGTTCAGCTCTGCATTGTGGGTATAAGATCACTGATATTTATTATCAATGGCATCTGGCTTGGCAACAAACCAAAATCCTTTCTCATGTTAATAAATAGATATCGCAACACATGGCAAGCAAATCTGATTGGTTTCGGGAAGATTCTTCTATCAATCAATCAATTAAATCTTTAAATTGGATTCTAGGGGCTATGAGCCTCAGGCTAATTAAGCTTTTTAAAAGGTGTTAAAAAAACACAGCAGTTTAAAAGCTAAAGACTAAAATACGATGATTAAGTGACATTTCTGGTGAAGATTTTTTTTTTAAGAATTTCAAGGATACATTTTTTTCCCCGGGACATTTTTTTGTTGCTGTAACTTGTGGTCTTTTGAAAGTGGAATAAATCGGATCATTTTCTTTGGGTCAGGAGCGCACACACACACACACACACACACACACACACACACTCACTCAAACTGGCGAGGGGAAAATCAACGCATAGTGTCAACTGTACATAGCAGCATGAGAAGCTGAGAGAAAAGTACGCTAATACCGAAGCTGTGTTTGACTAGTAATGCTGGGATCTTGGTTCACTGATTTACCCTCATAGGCTTCCATAGACACATGCTGGAGATGACAACATTGCACATTTTTTGATTCAAAATAAAAAAAAAACTCTTCTTACTATACGTAACTCCAAATAGAGCAGTAGTGAAAAGTCCCCCAACACTGCCGGCGTTTTGGAGAAGGAAGGAAAAAGTCCTGTTTGGGTTATGATGAAACGATGGCAACTTAACATGATCATCAAATGCAATTCAGTACAACTCTGGATGTCATAACTTGTCTAGAGGAGTGGATTTCTCAACCAGAGAGAAACCCAGATGGCGGCTGTCATCGTACTGTTATTAGATTATGGCGAAAAATGCTTTTCTTACTCTCAGCCAGGCCACCCAAACCGGGCCCACCCAGACCGGGCCCGCCCACCCACACCGGACCCACCCAGACCGGGCCCATCCAGACTGGGCCCACCCAGACCGGGCCCGCCCACCCACACCGGACCCACCCAGACCGGGCCCATCCAGACTGGGCCCACCCAAACCGGGCCCGCCCACCCACACCAGACCCACCCAGACCGGGCCCATCCAGACTGGACCCACCCAGACTGGACCCACCCAGACCGTGCCACCCAGACCGGGCCTGCCCACCCACACCGGACCCACCCAGACTGGACCCCACCCAGACCGGACCCCACCCAGACCGGACCCACCCAGACTGGACCCCACCCAGACCGGACCCCACCCAGACTGGACCCACCCAGACTGGACCCACCCAGACCGGACCCACCCAGACCGGACCCACCCAGACTGGACCCACTCAGACCGGACCCACCCAGACTGGACCCACTCAGACCGGACCCACCCAGACTGGACCCTCTCAGACCGTGCCACCCAGACCGGGCCCGCCCACCCACACCGCACCCACGTAGACCGGGCCCACCCAGACTGGACACACCCAGACCGGACCCACCCAGACCAGTCCAGACCGGGCCCACCCAGACCGGGCCCGCCCGCCCACCCACACCGGGCCCACCCAGACCGGACCCACCCAGACCGGGCCAAGGCAAAAACTCATCAGGTGGTCTGACATCAGACCAGGATGACCTGAACTTGGGGCTTCCTCCCAAATGGAAACCTATTTCCTATATCGCATTGGGCCCTGGTCAAAAGTAGTGCATTAAATAGAGAAATAGGGTGCTATTTCTGACACACCCTTGGAGTTTCCAAGGAGACGGGCAGCAGCAGTAGCATATGACCAGAAAACAACACAAAACATGATTTGGTATCAAGCCGTTCAAATGGACATAAAAACAACAAGCAGAACAAACAGAAATACAATCTGTGTGCAAAACGGAGGTTAAAAACAGGAGCAGTACGGGGAGAATCCTTCAGTCGTTTGGCGGACGGGTTGTCTGCGTCCGAGTTCCTTGGATGGTTTTGTGATTAGGGTCACGATAAGAAAATGTACAGAGGAGGCGGGGCATTAGGGGGTTCAAAAGGGGTCAGGGTTCAAAGGGGTCAGGGGTGAGGGGTCGGGACAACCACTACCTGTGGACAGGCAGGTGCAGGCCGTTGAGGGAGGAGGAGGAGGAGGAGGAGGTGAGGGGCGGGTGGAGCTCCAGCTGGGCGAGCAGAGAGAAGTGATCAGAGGGGATGTGGGGGTGGGGACAGCCGGTGATGTTGTTGTCCGTTAACCACTGAGACTCCAGGGGACCCAGCAAGCCGGCTACAGACATGTGAGTCTTGGAGAAGAAGATGTAGTCGATCACGCCCTGCAGAGGGAGGGAGGAAGAACGGAGAAAGATGTTGTTAGCAATGCTATAAGACAGAGAGAGAGAAAGAGAAGAGAGAGAGATAAGGAGGCAGAGAGAGAGAGAGAGAGAGAGAGAGACAGAGAGACAGAGAGAGAGACAGAGAGAGAGAGAGAGAGAGAGATGGAGAGGAGGAAGAAAGGCGGAGGGACAGACAGAGAGGAGGGAGAGAAAAGGAAGGAGAGAGTAAGAAAATAAGAAAAGGAGAGATAAGAAGTACAACAAGAGAGGGAGAGAGAGAGAAAAAGAGAGAGAGAAAAAGAGAGAGAGGGAAGGAGTGAGAGACAGAAGGAGGGAGAGAGACAAAAGGAGAAAGAGAAGGGAGAGAAATAGAGAGAGCGACCGTACCCAGTCAGCTTTACCTTGAAGTCGTATGTGTATTTGGTGTAAATCTATAGAGGCTGTCCTCATAGGGTTAGTGGTAGTCTGTAGAGGCTGTCCTCATAGGGTTAGTGGTAGTCTATAGAGGCTGTCCTCGTAGGGTTACTTGTAGTCTATAGAGGCTGTCCTCGTAGGGTTAGTGGTAGTCTGTAGAGGCTGTCCTCGTAGGGTTAGTGGTAGTCTGTAGAGGCTGTCCTCATAGGGTTAGTGGTAGTCTGTAGAGGCTGTCCTCATAGGGTTACTTGTAGTCTATAGAGGCTGTCCTCGTAGGGTTAGTGGTAGTCTATAGAGGCTGTCCTCATAGGGTTAGTGGTAGTCTATAGAGACTGTCCTCGTAGGGTTAGTGGTAGTCTATAGAGACTGTCCTCATAGGGTTAGTGGTAGTCTGTAGAGGCTGTCCTCATAGGGTTAGTGGTAGGCTATAGAGGCTGTCCTCGTAAGGTTTGGTGTAGGTTTAGGGGTAGGGTACAGACGTGTAGCCTACCTTAAAGTCGTAGGTGTAGTTAGTGTAAGCCATGAGGCTGCCCTGATAGGCGCTCTTCAGCTGGAAGCTGTGAGTGATGCTGCCGTTGCCTTGGCAGCTGAAGTTGGTGAGAGCCTCGTTGTAGCGCAGCTCTCTGAAGTCCTTGTGATTCTCTGCTACACCACCGTTACTCAGGTACTCCACTACTCCTAGGGGGGGGGGCATTGAAACAGTTAATACAGGGTGTAGAGAGGGGGGGCATTGAAACAGTTAATACAGGGTTGGGGGTTGATAGTTCTCTCAGTAAGTGGCTGAATTTATAAGGTGACAAGGGCATCATTTCTGCCGTGTTTGAGAAGTCAAAGCCCTTCGAATGAGTTATCTGTACAGCTGCCACTGGCAGCCTGAGTTCCTTCTGGTTTTTACTCTCCTCTCCGTCTGCTCCTCTGCCATCTTCTCCGAGCAGAGCAGGCAGGCCCGTTGCCCTAGCGACTCCAGACTCCACACAGACACAGTACTGTCGTGTGAACAATGCAAAAAAGCATATCGATCGTGTCATTCATAATAAATTCACACAAGGACAAGAAAGGGAAAAAGGTCCCAGTGGTTCTGAACCATGTCAGGTCTCTAGAAATGAGAAAAAAGGAGGAACCCCCAAACTGCTCTTTAATAAGCTTTACGCCTTCGTCAGAGCTTTACGTATCGGCCTCAAGGCCTTCGTCAGAGCTTTACGCATCGGCCTCAAGGCCTTCGTTAGAGATTTACGTATCGGCCTCAAGGCTTTCGTCAGAGCTTTACGTATCGGACTCAAGGCCTTCGTCAGAGCTTTACGTATCGGACTCAAGGCCTTCGTCAGAGCTTTACGTATCGGCCTCAAGGCCTTCGTCAGAGCTTTACGTATCGGCCTCAAGGCCTTCGTCAGAGCTTTACGTATCGGCCTCAAGGCCTTTTTAAATGAGCACCCTTATGTAGACATAGCTTCACCCACAGGCCTCTAGAAATAAAATGACAAGAATGAGAATCCCCATCCAACTCCTTCTGTGAGGGGCTTTTTCCGTTTATTTATGGTAAGGTTCTTACCAGAGTCAAATCAAATTCTTTGTCACATGCGTCGAATACAACAAGTGTAGAGTTCACTGTGAAATTTATATATTTTAGAGTATTTCTTTTTCGAGTCCCAACAATGCAGTTAAAAAGTATGAAAATGATCAAATAGATTAAAAAAAATCAAGTAATAAGGCAATCAAGCAATAATAACGAGGCTATTTACAAGGAGTACCGGTACCGAGTCAGTGTACTGGGGTACCAGGTAAATGGGGTGAGTGATTGAGGTAATATGTACATGTTGGTTTGGTTAGGTGATTGATTGACTATTTACATGTAGGTAGGGGTGAAAAGCAGAACGTCTGGGTAGCCATTTGATTAAAGGTTCAGCAGTCTTATGGCAGAAGCTTTCCAGAAGCCTTTTGGTCTCAGACTTGCCGCTTGCCGTGCGGTAGCAGAGAGAACAGTCTATGACTTGGGTGGCTGGAGTCTTTGACCATTTAAGAGGCGCTTCCTCTGACACCGCCTGGTATAGAGGTCCTGGGTGACGGGGAGCTCAGCCCCAGTGATGTACTGGGCCGTACGCACTACCCTCTGTAGCGCCTTGCGGTCGGATGCCGAGCAGTTGTCATACCAAGCGGTGATACCAAGCGGTGATGCAGCCAGTCAAGACGCTCTCAATGGTGCAGCTGTAGAACTGATTGAGGATCTGAGGGGCCCATGCCAACTCTTTTCAGCCTCCTGAGGGGAAAGCGTTGTCGTGCCATCTTCACGACTGTGTTGGTGTGTTTGGACCATGATACTGTAGGTCCTTAGTGATGTGGACACCGAGGAACTTGAAGCTCTCGACCCGCTCCACTACAGCCCCTTCGATATGAAATGGGGGGGTGCTCGGCCATCCATTTCCTGTAGTCCACGATCGGCTCCTTTGTCTTGCTGACGTTGAGGGAGAGGTTGTTGTCCTTGCAGTCTCTGACCTCCTCCCTATAGGCTGTCTCATCATCGTCGGTGATCAGGCCTACCACCGTCGTGTCGTCAGCAAACTTAATGATGGTGTTGGGCCATGTGCGGCCACGCATTCGTGGGCAAACAGGGAGTTCAGAAGGGGGCTAAGCACGCACCCTTGAGGGGCCCCCTATTCGAGGGTCACCCTCACCACCTGGGGGCGGCCAATCAGAAAGTCCAGTATCCAATTGCAATACAGAAAGAGGTGTTTCATTCCAGGGTCCTTAGCTTAGTAATGAGCTTGGAGGGCACTATCGTGTTGATCGCTGATCTGTAGTTGATAAACATTCTCACATAGGTGTTCCTTTAGTCACGTAGGTGTCCCTTTTGGGAAAGGGCAGTGTGGAGTGCAATAGAAATTCCACCATATGTGGATCTGTTTTGGCAGTATGCAAATTGGAGGGTTGTCTGGGGTGATGTGAGCCATGACCAACCTTTCAAAGCATTTCAAATCAAATCAAAGTTTATTTGTCACGTGCGCCGAATACAACAGGTGTAGACCTTACAGTGAAATGCTTACTTACAGGCTCTAACCAATAGTGCAAAAAAGGTATTAGGTGAACAATAATGCCTGTTCAGGGGTCTTATGGCTTGGGGGTAAAAACTGTTGAGAAGCCTTTTTGTCCTCAAATCAAGGTGAACATAATGCCTGTTCAGGGGTCTTATGGCTTGGGGGTAAAAACTGTTGAGAAGCCTTTTTGTCCTCAAATCAAATAAAATGTTATTTGTCACATACACATGGTTAGCAGATGTTAATGCGAGTGTAGCGAAATGCTTGTGCTTCTAGTTCCGACCATGCAGTAGTATCTAACATGTAATCTAACAATTTCACAACAACTACCTTATACACACAAGAGTAAAGGAATGAATACGAGTATGTACATATAAATATATGGATGAGCGATGGCTGACCGGCATAGGCAAGATGCAGTAGATGGTATAGAGTACAGTATATACATATGACAAGAGTAATGTAGGATATGTAAACATTATATAAATGGCATCGTTTAAAGTGGCTAGTGATACATTTATTTCATCCAATTATAATTATTAAAGTGGCTAGAGATTTGAGTCGATGCCTGAACGGCATAGGCAAGATCCAGTAGATGGTTTAGAGTACAGAGTATACATTTGATATGAGTAATGTCGGATATGTAAACATTATATACAAAATTGTTTAAAGTGGCTAGTGATACATTTTTTTACATCCAATTCCTATTATCTAAAGTGGCTAGAGATTTAAGTCAGTATGTTGGCAGCAGCCACTCAATGTTAGTGATGGCTGTTTAACAGTCTGATGGTCTTGAGATAGAAGCTGTTTTTCAGTCTCTCGGTCCCAGCTTTGATGCACCTGTACTGACCTCGCCTTCTGGATGATAGCGGGGTGAACAGGCAGTGGCTCGGGTGGTTGTTGTCCTTGATGATCTTTTTGGCCTTCCTGTGACATCGGGTGGTGTAGGTGTCCTGAAGGGCAGGTAGTTTACCCCCGGTGATGCGTTGTGCAGTCCTCACTACCCTCTGGAGAGCCTTACGGTTGTGGGCGGAGCAGTTGCCGTACCAGGTGATACAGTGATACAGCCCGACAGGATGCTCTCAATTGTGCATCTGTAGAAGTTTGTGAGTGATTTTGGTGACAAGCCGAATTTCATGGGTAAACAGGGAGTACAGGAGAGGGCTGAGAATGCACCCTTGTGGGGCCCCAGTGTTGAGGATCAGCGGGGTGGAGATGTTGTTTCCTACCCTCACCACCTGGGGCCGGCCCGTCAGGAAGTCCAGGACCCAGTTGCACAGGGCTGGGTCGAGACCTAGGGTCTCGAGCTTAATGACGAGCTTGGAGGGAACTATGGTGTTAAATGCTGAGCTGTAGTCGATGAACAGCATTCTTACATAAGTATTCCTCTTGTCCAGATGGGTTAGGGCAGTATGCAGTGTGATTGTGATTGCGTCGTCTGTGGACCTATTGGGACGGTAAGCAAATTGGAGTGGGTCCAGGGTGTCTGGCAGGATGCTGGTTTTCTTTTTGTAGTCCGTGATTGACTGCAGACCCTGCCACATTCCTCTCGTGTCTGAGCCATTGAATTGTGACTCTACTTTGTCTCTATATTGACGCTTAGCTTGTTAGATTGCCTTGCGGAGGGAATAGCTACACTGTTTGTATTCAGTCATGTTTCCGGTCGCCTTACCCTTGTTAAAAGCAGTGGTTCGCGCTTTCAGTTTTGGCGCGAATGCTGCCATCAATCCACGGTTTCTGGTTGGGGAAGGATTTACAGTTTTTCTCATTTGCTAAGACACACTAAATGAAACTGAGATCCGCTTGATCTTCATCATCACATTTTTAGCACAGCAGAAGTCTTCTCTTGCAAATGTTTGAACACTTTTTCATTTGTTTCACACATTTTTCACACCCTTTGTCAAAACAGTTACATCCGATCTCATTGAAAGACCCCCGAACTCTATTGGATTCACTGTGTTGAACAAAAGGAAAACATCTATTCATAGCTGATAGAAAGTACCTGCATAATTATAAATCTCTATGCACCTGTGTGAAACTCATTTGCACAACTCTTCAATCAGCAATCAGTCCTCATCCATCTATAAAGATGCCACCTCTGTGTTGCTATTTGCAAGCATGGATCAAAGAGGCCATAGGCACGGAAGGAGACCAAGAGGCCATGGCAGAGGGCCCGAGGAAGAGGAGTTTGTATGCGTGGTGGAGGAGCTGCAGCAGCAAGAGGACGAAATCGAGCTCAAGTTTCAAATGAAATTCGGGCAACAATTATTGACCATGTCATCAATCATGGCTTGTCCTTCAGAGAGGCTGGACAAAGGGTCCAGCCCATTCTGAGTCGGAGCACTGTGGCATCTATTGTCAGGCTTTTTCGAATGAGAACAGGTAATTCACAGTGTTACTGTAATGTATACCACTGTGTATTTCAGCTTTACTGTATTGCCCTGTTAGCAGAACAAACTGTGTCTACAGTAATGCAGATGTTTTATCAATCCCATTTATGTGACTGTCATACAGTAATGTCAATTTTGACATGCTTTTTGCTTTTACTTTATAGAATCCACACATTACCACACACTGGTGGCAGAGGAAAGATATTTAGTATTGAACAGGAGTCTGCCATTGTAGATATGGTAGTGGCAAACAATGCAATCAGACTGCGTGACATCCAGGCAGCAGTAATTGCAGATCAGGGAGCATTTAGAAATATAAACAGTGTGAGTTTGGCAACTATAGATCGAGTCCTTAAACGAAACCATGTCAGAATGAAGCAGCTGTACAGAGTTCCATTTCAAAGAAACTCTGACATCGTAAAGGAGGCACGATTCCAGTATGTGCAGGTACAGATTTTTTATTGTAATACCTTGTTTACCATAGTTACATGCGACTGGAATAATTTGCTGAAGGGGCACATCACAAATTCATTTTTGTGGATGAAGCCGGCTTCAACCTCTGTAAAGTGAGGAGACGGGAGGAACATCATTGGGCAGAGGGCCACTGTCACAGTGCCAGGTCAGAGGGGCCCAATATCACCATGTGTGCTGCCATCTCCAATGATGGGGTCCTTTGCCACATACCAACTATTGGCCCATACAATACAGAACGCCTCATCACATTTCTTGATGCATTGAAAGAAATACTGATTCCACCCGAAGAGAGACGGCTGTTGAGGCCTGGCATGACTCTGTATGTCATAATTTGGGACAATGTGGCTTTCCACCACTCTCGCCTTGTGAATGAATGGTTTGCAGCACAGCCTCGTATTATGATGCAATTCCTCCCTGCATACTCGCCTTTTCTGAACCCAATCGAGGAGTTCTTCTCTGCTTGGAGGTGGAAGGTGTATGATCACCAGCCATATGAGCAGATGCCCCTCCTGGAGGCAATGAATGCTGGTTGCCTGGCAATAGGTGCAGAGGACTGCCAGGGATGGATACGCCATGCAAGGAGATATTTCCTCGGTGCATTGCAAGGGAAAACATTCAATGCGATGTTGATGAGAACCTGTGGCATAATCGTCAAGAACGAATGGACTAAATGTGAAAGATAAAATATATATATTTTTTTTTGAAAGGTATTTCCACCCATAAGTTTCCTTTGGTAGCTTTTTTTCCGGTATCCATTTGAGTTTGTAAAGTATCATATTTCATATTGATGGCTGTATTTTGTTGTCCATTGTGTAATGATTGATTGAAAGAATAAATTAATTTGACCACAAGTTGTGGTGTTTGATGGAAATATTTGCTTATGTTGCATGTTTTTAATGTTTTGTGAGTGTTAGAGCATTTTGCTAACAAAATGAGTCCTTTTGGCCATTGAGCTTCAGTTTTATCCTGTGTGTTAACTGTTTTGAAAATGTGATGTCAGAGTGGGCAAATGTGTTTAAGCAATCGAGAAAAACTGTAATAGTTGTTATGGGTACAACATCACCAATGCACTTGCTAATAAACTCGCTCACCGAATCAGCGTATACATCAATGTTGTTGTCAGATGCTATCTGGAACATATCCCAGTCCACGTGCTCGAAGCAATCTTGCAGCGTGGAATCAGATTGGTCGGACCAGCGTTGAACAGACCTGAGAACGGCCGTTTCCTGTTTTAGTTTCTGTTTGTAGGCTGGGAGCAACAAAATGGAGTCATGGTCAGACTTGCCGAAAGGAGGGCGGAGAATAGCCTTGTATGCATCACAGAAGTTGGAATAACAATGATCCAGGATTTTACCAGCCTGGTACTGGGCACTCCGGTACTGCTTGCCATGCGGTAGTAGAGAGAACAGTCTATGTGTCAGGCGTCTCAGTGTAGCATGTAGGCAGAGTCAGGCGCAGGACAACGGAGATGAGTATACAATGACATTTACTCATAAACTACCAAAAACGGTAGTCAAAATGTACATGCTCACAAAATAAAAAACATCTAACAATAAACAAACACGCACAAAACCATGAGGGAAACAGAGGGTTTAAATAAGGAACATATAATTATGGGATAGAAACCAGGTGTGTATAATGAAGACAAAAAACATAGAAAATGAAAAGTAGATCGGCGGTAGCTAGAAAACTGGTGACGTCGACCGCCGAAAGCCGCCCGAACAATGAGATGGACCAACGTTTAAAGACCACATCGACTACGGATTGCGTGATCACACAGTTGTCCGGAACAACTGGTACTTTCATGCATGGTTTAGTGTTGCTTGCCTCGAGGTGCGCATAGAAGGTATTTAGCTCGTCTTGTAGGCTCGCGTCTCTGGGCAGCTCGCAGCTGGGTTTCTCTTTGTAATCTGTGATAGTTTGCAAGCCCTGCCACATCTGACGAGCGTCAGAGCCAGTGTAGTAGGATTTGATCTTAGTCCTGTATTGACGCTTTGCCTGTTTGATGGTTCTTCGGAGGGCATAGTGGGATTTCTTATAAGCGTCTGGATTTGTGTCCTGCTCCTTAAAAGCGGCAGCTCTAGCCTTTAGCTCGGTGCGGATGTTGCCTGTAATCCATGGCTTTCGGTTGGGATATGTACGTACGGTCACCATGGGAACTACGTCGTGGATGTGCTTATTAATGAAGCCGGTAACAGATGTGGTAAACTCCTCAATGCCATCGGATGAATCCCGGAACATATTCCAATCTGTGCTAGAGAAACAGCCCTGTAGCTTAGCGCCCGCTTCATCGGACCACTTCCGTATTATTAAGCGCATCACCGGTACTTCCTGTTTGAGTTTTTGCTTGTAAGCAAGAATTAAGAGGATGGAGTTTTGGTCAGATTTGCCAAATGGATGTAAAGCGGCTGTGTGTTGAAGAGGTGTCAGGCGCAGGACAGCAGAGTAAATATAGCAAATTTTACTCAATATAAATAACAAATGTCAAAAATATCCAAGCCCACAAATACGGACCGCAATACAATAAAACAATCACTCACAAACAAACATGGGGGAACAGAGGGTTAAATAATGAACAAGTAATTGTGGGATTGAAACCAGGTGTGGAAAAACAACGGAAAAATGAAAAGTGGATCGGCGATGGCTAGAAAACCGGTGACGTTGACCGCCGAACGCCGCCCGAGCAAGGACAGGGACCGGCCTCGGGGACGACCCGGAGGACGAGGCGCAGAGCGGTCCGGATGGAGACGGTGGAACTCCCGCAGCAACGAAGGGTCCAGAAGTAAAGGTGATCTAGTGTTTTATATGTGTTTCTGTGTGTATAGTAAAGGTGATCTAATGTTTTATATGTGTTTCTGTGTGTGGAGTAAAGGTGATCTAGTGTTTTATATGTGTTTCTGTGTGGAGTAAAGGTGATCTAGTGTTTTATATGTGTTTCTGTGTGTGGAGTAAAGGTGATCTAGTGTTTTATATGTGTTTCTGTGTGTATAATAAAGGTGATCTAGTGTTTTATATGTGTTTCTGTGTGTGGAGTAAAGGTGATCTAGTGTTTTATATGTGTTTCTGTGTATAGTGGAGTAAAGGTGATCTAGTGTTTTATATGTGTTTCTGTGTGTGTAGATCTAGTGTTTTATATGTGTTTCTGTGTAGTAAAAGTGATCTAGTGTTTTATATGTGTTTCTGTGTGTGGAGTAAAGGTGATCTAGTGTTTTATATGTGTTTCTGTGTGTATAGTAAAGGTGATCTAGTGTTTTATATGTGTTTCTGTGTGTGGAGTAAAGGTGATCTAGTGTTTTATATGTGTTTCTGTGTGTATAGTAAAGGTGATCTAGTGTTTTATATGTGTTTCTGTGTGTGGAGTAAAAGTGATCTAGTGTTTTATATGTGTTTCTGTGTGTGGAGTAAAGGTGATCTAGTGTTTTATATGTGTTTCTGTGTGTGGAGTAAAGGTGATCTAGTGTTTTATATGTGTTTCTGTGTGTGGAGTAAAGGTGATCTAGTGTTTTATATGTGTTTCTGTGTGTATAGTAAAGGTGATCTAGTGTTTTATATGTGTTTCTGTGTGTATAGTAAAGGTGATCTAGAGTTTTATGTGTTTCTCTGTGTGGAGTAAAGGTGATCTAGTGTTTTATATGTGTTTCTGTGTGTATAGTAAAGGTGATCTAGTGTTTTATATGTGTTTCTGTGTGTATAGTAAAGGTGACCTAGTGTTTTATATGTGTTTCTGTGTGTGGAGTAAAGGTGATCTAGTGTTTTATATGTGTTTCTGTGTGTGGAGTAAAGGTGATCTAGTGTTTTATATGTGTTTCTGTGTGTATAGTAAAGGTGATCTAGTGTTTTATATGTGTTTCTGTGTGTATAGTAAAGGTGATCTAGTGTTTTATATGTGTTTTCTGTGTGTATAGTAAAGGTGATCTAGTGTTTTATATGTGTTTCTGTGTGTATAGTAAAGGTGATCTAGTGTTTAATGTGTGTTTCTGTGTGTATAGTAAAGGTGATCTAGTGTTTTATATGTGTTTCTGTGTGTGGAGTAAAGGTGATCTAGTGTTTTATATGTGTTTCTGTGTGTATAGTAAAGGTGATCTAGTGTTTTATATGAGTTTCTGTGTGTGGAGTAAAGGTGATCTAGTGTTTTATATGTGTTTCTGTGTGTATAGTAAAGGTGATCTAGTGTTTTATATGTGTTTCTGTGTGTATAGTAAAGGTGATCTAGTGTTATATATGTGTTTCTGTGTGTATAGTAAAGGTGATCTAGTGTTATATATGTGATTCTGTGTGTATAGTAAAGGTGATCTAGTGTTTTATATGTGTTTCTTTGTGTATAGTAAAGGTGATCTAGTGTTTTATATGTGTTTCTGTGTGTATAGTAAAGGTGATCTAGAGTTTAATGTGTTTCTCTGTGTGGAGTAAAGGTGATCTAGTGTTTTATATGTGTTTCTGTGTGTATAGTAAAGGTGATCTAGTGTTTTATATGTGTTTCTGTGTGTATAGTAAAGGTGACCTAGTGTTTTATATATGTTTTTGTGTGTGGAGTAAAGGTGATCTAGTGTTTTATATGGGTTTCTGTGTGTGGAGTAAAGGTGATCTAGTGTTTTATATGTGTTTCTGTGTGTGGAGTAAAGGTGATCTAGTGTTTTATATGTGTTTCTGTGTGTATAGTAAAGGTGATCTAGTGTTTTATATGTGTTTCTGTGTGTATAGTAAAGGTGATCTAGTGTTTTATATGTGTTTCTGTGTGTATAGTAAAGGTGATCTAGTGTTTTATATGTATTTCTGTGTGTGGAGTAAAGGTGATCTAGTGTTTTATATGTGTTTCTGTGTGTGGAGTAAAGGTGATCTAGAGTTTTATATGTGTTTCTGTGTGTATAGTAAAGGTGATCTAGTGTTTTATATGTGTTTCTGTGTGTGGAGTAAAGGTGATCTAGTGTTTTATATGTGTTTCTGTGTGTGGAGTAAAGGTGATCTAGTGTTTTATATGTGTTTCTGTGTGTGGAGTAAAGGTGATCTAGTGTTTTATATGTGTTTCTGTGTGTATAGTAAAGGTGATCTAGTGTTTTATATGTGTTTCTGTGTGTATAGTAAAGGCGATCTAGTGTTTTATATGTGTTTCTGTGTGTATAGTAAAGGTGATCTAGTGTTTTATATGTGTTTCTGTTTGTGGAGTAAAGGTGATCTAGAGTTGTGTATGTGTTTCTGTGTGTGGAGTAAAGGTTATCTAGTGTTTTATATGTATTTCTTTGTGTATAATAAAGGTGATCTAGTGTTTTATGTGTGTTTCTGTGTGTATAGTAAAGGTGATCTAGTGTTTTATATGTGTTTCTGTGTGTATAGTAAAGGTGATCTAGTGTGTTATGTGTGTTTCTGTGTGTGGAGTAAAGATGATCTAGTGTTTTATATGTGTTTCTATGTGTATAATAAAGGTGATCTAGTGTTTTATATATATTTCTGTGTGTGGAGTAAAGGTGATCTAGTGTTTTATATGTGTTTCTGTGTGTATAGTAAAGGTGATCTAGTGTTTTATGTGTTTCTGTGTGTGGAGTAAAGGTGATCTAGAGTTGTGTATGTGTTTCTGTGTGGAGTAAATGTGATCTAGTGTTGTATGTGTGTTTCTGTGTGGAGTAAAGGTGATCTAGTGTTTTATGTGTGTTTCTGTGTGTATAGTAAAGGTGATCTAGTGTTTTATATGTGTTTCTGTGTGTGGAGTAAAGGTGATCTAGTGTTTTATATGTGTTTCTGTGTGTGGAGTAAAGGTGATCTAGTGTTTTATATGTGTTTCTGTGTGTATAGTAAAGGTGATCTAGAGTTGTGTATGTGTTTCTGTGTGGAGTAAAGGTGATCTAGTGTTTAATATGTGTTTCTGTGTGTGGAGTAATGGTGATCTAGTGTTTTATATTTGTTTCTGTGTGTATAGTAAAGGTGATCTAGTGTTTTATATTTGTTTCTGTGTGTATAGTAAAGGTGACCTAGTGTTTTATATATGTTTTTGTGTGTGGAGTAAAGGTGATCTAGTGTTTTATATGGGTTTCTGTGTGTGGAGTAAAGGTGATCTAGTGTTTTATATGTGTTTCTATGTGTGGAGTAAAGGTGATCTAGTGTTTTATATGTGTTTCTGTGTGTATAGTAAAGGTGATCTAGTGTTTTATATGTGTTTCTGTGTGTGGAGTAAAGGTGATCTAGTGTTTTATATGTGTTTCTGTGTATGGAGTAAAGGTTATCTAGTGTTTTATATGTATTTCTGTGTGTATAATAAAGGTGATCTAGTGTTTTATGTGTGTTTCTGTGTGTATAGTAAAGGTGATCTAGTGTTTTATATGTGTTTCTGTGTGTATAGTAAAGGTGATCTAGTGTGTTATGTGTGTTTCTGTGTGTGGAGTAAAGATGATCTAGTGTTTTATATGTGTTTCTATGCGTATAATAAAGGTGATCTAGTGTTTTATATATATTTCTGTGTGTGGAGTAAAGGTGATCTAGTGTTTTATATGTGTTTCTGTGTGTATAGTAAAGGTGATCTAGTGTTTTATATGTGTTTCTGTGTGTGGAGTAAAGGTGATCTAGAGTTGTGTATGTGTTTCTGTGTGGAGTAAAGGTGATCTAGTGTTTTATATGTGTTTCTGTGTGTATAGTAAAGGTGATCTAGTGTTTTATATGTGTTTCTGTTTGTGGAGTAAAGGTGATCTAGAGTTGTGTATGTGTTTCTGTGTGTGGAGTAAAGGTGATCTAGTGTTTTAGATGTGTTTCTGTGTGTGGAGTAAAGGTGATCTAGAGTTGTGTATGTGTTTCTGTGTGGAGTAAATGTGATCTAGTGTTGTATGTGTGTTTCTGTGTGGAGTAAAGGTGATCTAGTGTTTTATGTGTGTTTCTGTGTGTATAGTAAAGGTGATCTAGTGTTGTGTATGTGTTTCTGTGTGGAGTAAAGGTGATCTAGTGTTTTATATGTGTTTCTGTGTGTGGAGTAAAGGTGATCTAGTGTTTTATATGTGTTTCTGTGTGTATAGTAAAGGTGATCTAGAGTTGTGTATGTGTTTCTGTGTGGAGTAAAGGTGATCTAGTGTTTAATATGTGTTTCTGTGTGTATAGTAAAGGTGATCTAGTGTTTTATATTTGTTTCTGTGTGTATAGTAAAGGTGACCTAGTGTTTTATATATGTTTTTGTGTGTGGAGTAAAGGTGATCTAGTGTTTTATATGGGTTTCTGTGTGTGGAGTAAAGGTGATCTAGTGTTTTATATGTGTTTCTGTTTGTGGAGTAAAGGTGATCTAGTGTTTTATATGTGTTTCTGTTTGTGGAGTAAAGGTGATCTAGTGTTTTATATGTGTTTCTGTGTGTATAGTAAAGGTGATCTAGTGTTTTATATGTGTTTCTGTGTGTGGAGTAAAGGTGATCTAGTGTTTTATATGTGTTTCTGTGTGTGGAGTAAAGGTTATCTAGTGTTTTATATGTATTTCTGTGTGTATAATAAAGGTGATCTAGTGTTTTATGTGTGTTTCTGTGTGTATAGTAAAGGTGATCTAGTGTTTTATATGTGTTTCTGTGTGTATAGTAAAGGTGATCTAGTGTGTTATGTGTGTTTCTGTGTGTGGAGTAAAGATGATCTAGTGTTTTATATGTGTTTCTGTGTGTGGAGTAAAGGTTATCTAGTGTTTTATATGTATTTCTGTGTGTATAATAAAGGTGATCTAGTGTTTTATGTGTGTTTCTGTGTGTATAGTAAAGGTGATCTAGTGTTTTATATGTGTTTCTGTGTGTATAGTAAAGGTGATCTAGTGTGTTATGTGTGTTTCTGTGTGTGGAGTAAAGATGATCTAGTGTTTTATATGTGTTTCTATGCGTATAATAAAGGTGATCTAGTGTTTTATATATATTTCTGTGTGTGGAGTAAAGGTGATCTAGTGTTTAATATGTGTTTCTGTGTGTATAGTAAAGGTGATCTAGTGTTTTATATGTGTTTCTGTGTGTGGAGTAAAGGTGATCTAGAGTTGTGTATGTGTTTCTGTGTGGAGTAAAGGTGATCTAGTGTTTTATATGTGTTCCTGTGTGGAGTAAAGGTGATCTAGTGTTTTATATGTGTTTCTGTGTGTATAGTAAAGGTGATCTAGTGTTTTATATGTGTTTCTGTGTGTGGAGTAAAGGTGATCTAGTGTTTTATATGTATTTCTGTGTGTATAATAAAGGTGATCTAGTGTTTTATATGTGTTTCTGTGTGTATAGTAAAGGTGATCTAGTGTTTTATATGTGTTTCTGTGTGTGGAGTAAAGGTGATCTAGTGTTTTATATGTGTTTCTGTGTGTGGAGTAAAGGTGATCTAGTGTTTTATATGTATTTCTGTGTGTATAGTAAAGGTGATCTAATGTTTTATATGTGTTTCTGTGTGTATAGTAAAGGTGATCTAGTGTGTTATGTGTGTTTCTGTGTGTGGAGTAAAGGTGATCTAGTGTTTTATATGTATTTCTGTGTGTATAATAAAGGTGATCTAGTGTTTTATATGTATTTCTGTGTGTGGAGTAAAGGTGATCTAGTGTTTTATATGTGTTTCTGTGTGTATAGTAAAGGTGATCTAGTGTTTTATATGTGTTTCTGTGTGTGGAGTAAAGGTGATCTAGAGTTGTGTATGTGTTTCTGTGTGGAGTAAAGGTGATCTAGTGTTTTATATGTGTTCCTGTGTGGAGTAAAGGTGATCTAGTGTTTTATATGTGTTTCTGTGTATAGTAAAGGTGATCTAGTGTTTTATATGTATTTCTGTGTGTGGAGTAAAGGTGATCTAATGTTTTATATGTGTTTCTGTGTGTGGAGTAAAGGTGATCTAGTGTTATTTATGTGTTTCTGTGTGTATAGTAAAGGTGATCTAGTGTTTTATATGTGTTTCTGTGTGTATAGTAAAGGTGATCTAGTGTTTTATATGTGTTTCTGTGTGTATAGTAAAGGTGATCTAGTGTTTTATATGTGTTTCTGTGTGTGGAGTAAAGGTGATCTAGAGTTGTGTATGTGTTTCTGTGTGTGGAGTAAAGGTGATCTAGTGTTTTATATGTGTTTCTGTGTGTGGAGTAAAGGTGATCTAGAGTTGTGTATGTGTTTCTGTGTGGAGTAAATGTGATCTAGTGTTGTATGTGTGTTTCTGTGTGGAGTAAATGTGATCTAGTGTTTTATGTGTGTTTCTGTGTGTGGAGTAAAGGTGATCTAGTGTTTTATATGTATTTCTGTGTGTATAATAAAGGTGATCTAGTGTTTTATATGTATTTCTGTGTGTGGAGTAAAGGTGATCTAGTGTTTTATATGTGTTTCTGTGTGTATAGTAAAGGTGATCTAGAGTTGTGTATGTGTTTCTGTGTGGAGTAAAGGTGATCTAGTGATATATGTCGTTTCTGTGTGTATAGTAAAGGTGATCTAGAGTTGTGTATGTGTTTCTGTGTGGAGTAAAGGTGATCTAGAGTTGTGTATGTGTTTCTGTGTGGAGTAAAGGTGATCTAGATTTTTGCCTCCTCTAGCTGTACAGGTGACATGCTGGTAGAAATGAGGTCAAACAGAATACATTTTCCCTGCATTAAACTCCCCAGCCACTAGGAGCAGCGCATCTGGGTGAGCATTTTCTTGTTTGTCAGGTAGGGACATGAGGTCAGCACAGAGCACGATAGGGATAGGGGCTGGGTGTGAGTTAGGGTTAGGTTCTTACCAGAGTCGGGCAGTGAGTTGAGGTCAGCACAGAGCACGATAGGGATGGAGGCTGGGTCAGAAGTCGGGGAGCCTGTTCCCACGGAGCTCAGGGCCCTTTCAGCGATGCTCTTCAGCTCAGACAGGAACATCATGGTCTGGATCAACTTGACATCACAGAACTCCGGGTCCCAGTGCATGTGGGCGTTGGCCACCAGGATCAGCTGTTTCTCCTGCAGCGGCTTCAGGCCTGAGGAACAGACACAGTGGTTGGAGTGAGGCTGAGGCTACACAGAAACGTATGAATGAAAACCAATGAAACATTTTCTATTTTTGTCCAGCAAGTTGAACTGATCTGATCGAGTTGCACAAATGCAGACATACAGTGTGTTTTTTCCCCCCCACGAACAATGGTGGGAATTAACAACTAATTGTAGTCATCCAGTGCAAGCAGACTGAACATGTATCACGTATCATTTTAGAGTAGATGGCAGTCCCTTTGAAGAGCAGGGACTGCCATCTACTGGTTCAATCTGGTACTGGGAAAATGACTCCAAATGGTACAGTATCTCCACAGGCAGAGAACGCTTCACAAATAATTATTGACTGACTGACTGACTGATTGACTGACTGACTGACAGGTTCCTCACCACCAGAGAACTTGTCTGACTGACAGTTTCCAATCCTCACCACCAGAGAACTTGTCTGACTGACTGACTGATTAACAGGTTTCTCACCACCAGAGAACATGTCCTTGTTGACCTCCAACAGGACAGCGACCCCGATGTTGTCCTTGGTCATGACCCTGTTCAACATGACCTCTGAACCCTCAGAGTTCGCCATGGCAACCTGGTTGAACTCCACAGTGTGTTTCTGCACCAGAGTAAATCTGAAACACAACCAGACATGCCGTTCAAGAGGCACGCTCAATCAAGCACAGATAAAGAACCACTGATGTAAAAAAAAAAAAGGACGTTATAAAATACATTTGATTGATTGATTCACTCACTTGTCAGTTTTGAAGAACACGGCACACCCGTCCACGTGTTTCCTTTCCTGTTCTGAGACCAGTTTGGCGCGAGACTTTGGGCAGAAGTAGCCGTCATACCCACGCTCCTTCAGTGTCTCCATAAAAAGAGCATGGTACTGCTCCGTCTCCACCTCCTAAAGACACACGTCCAAGACGATTGAATTCAGTTTCTGGGACAAAGTTTTGCGTTTAAAGACGTTATGGAATAATTCAACAAGCCAACGTTCCTCACAGAGAATGTGTGAACCGTGGTTGGTTCTCATCTTGCATAGGCTACGTGGCACAGAAAATACATTTGTGATATTTTGCAAGTACAGTTAAGCGGGAGCCTGTGTTTTCCGCAACAATATTCAACATCTCCAACGCATGGCCAACCTAACTACCTCTAGACGTGCGAGACCCTACAGTACCTGTAGACTGATGATGCCAGACCCTACCTGTAGACTGATGATGTCAGACCCTACCTGTAGACTGATGATGTCAGACTCTACCTGTAGACTGATGCTGCCAGACACTACCTGTAGACTGATGACGCCAGCCCATACCTGTAGACTGATGATGTCAGACCCTACCTGTAGACTGATGATGTCAGACCCTATCTGTAGACTGATGATGTCAGACTCTACCTGTAGACTGATGCTGCCAGACACTACCTGTAGACTGATGACGCCAGCCCATACCTGTAGACTGATGATGTCAGACCCTACCTGTAGACTGATGATGTCAGCGTCACAGTGTGTGATCTCCTCCATGATGCCCTTCTTCCTGTACTCCCAGTTGAGGGCCCAGGAGGGGCAGTAGTCAGACAGCTGACGCTGCTATGCACTTTATCACACAGCACGTTGTAACACATCACTGTGAACATGGCTGGGAGAGGGAGGGATGAGCAGGGAGGTGGGGGGGGATCTTTAATACACCATCAACAACTCAATGGCATGCATCATAACGCATGTAGTACCGCCCCAGGAGTGATACGTATCATTTTTGTCTTTATCCGGTCTAGTACTGTATTTTTGCTAGCTAGGGCCATCTACTTTAAGTGCTGCCTGTCTTCCCAGTGGCCTACGTGGTGTGTGAACTGCTGCCTGCTCATCATTTGCTGATAGCTGTTAACACATCAACCAGGATCAAGGGGCCGGGCAATTTGTGAGTGTATTGGAGGGGGTGTGGTTTCTCCGCTCCTAGGCAATTAGTACCGGGAGGTGTGAGCTTCACCTTTGCAAGGCAATTAGCTATTAGTATTAGTACTTCAGTCTCCCCTGTTTTGTCAGTGTCCAGCTGTGGCTGTGTCGCAAAACTAAGACCATCGCCGAAACAAAAAATGGTTCTGCCGAGTTATTCGAGGAAGGCTCCACACCATTCTCTCACTTGAGTATCTTCCCTAGTGATTTTAGTGACGATCAAATATTGCTCTTTTGTAGCTTTGTCAACTATGTGTGTGTTTTTTCTATACTTGTTTGCTCCTCTCCCTGTAGGCTTTACAGACGCTCCCCACCCATTGGCTGCAACCCTTCTAGTTTAGTGTAACCCTGCGCTCACCACCCATGTGGAATTCCTGGGCTCTGACACCGTTTGGAACTGCTGGTCTGCGGTCCAGAACCCTTCAGTCCCTTTGACTTTTTGGCCCTGACGAAGACATTCGATCAGCCCAGAGAACACTGCTACTCCAGCTTCTATCTCTTGATCTGACTATGTTTTCTCTCATAGTCTGAGGATGGAGAGGATCTGTGTCTGCACCACGTACTCTCACTACTGGTGTCCCCCAGGGCTCGGTTCTAGGCCCTCTCTTCTTCTCTCTATACACCGAGTCACTCAGCTCCATCATATCCTCACATGGTCTCTCCTATCACTGCTATGCGGATGACACTCAACTACTTTTCTCCATCCACCTTCTGACACACACGTGGCGACACACATCTCTTTGTGCTTGGCAGATATCTCAGCTTGGATGTCGTCCCACCAACTCAAACTCAACAAGAAGGTGATGCTCTTCCTCTCGAGGAAGGCCTACCCGCTCCAAGACCTCTCCATCATGGGTTGACAACTCCACGGTGTCCCCCTCCCAGACTGCAACGAACCTTGGCGTGATCCTGGACAACAACCTACTATTGCTACTACTATTACTGCTACTGCTACCACTGCTGCTACTGCTGCTACTACCACTGCTACTACCACTGCTGCTGTTACTACCACTGATGCTACTACCACTGCTACTGTTACTACCACTGCTGCTACTACTACTACTACTACCACTGCTACCGCTGCTACTACCACTGCTACTATCACTGCTGCTGTTACTACCACTGCTGCTACTACCACTGCTGCTGTTACTACCACTGCTGCTACTACCACCGCTACTACCACCGCTACTACTACTACCACTACCACTACTACCACCGCCGCCGTTACTACCACCGCCGCTACTACCACCGCTGCTGTTACCACCACCGCTGCCACTGCTACCACTACTACCACTGCTACCGCTGCCACTACCACCGCTACCACCACCGCTGCTGTTACTACCACCGCTGCTACCACCACCGCTACCGTTACCACCACCGCTGCTACCACTACTACCACCACCACCGCTACTACTACCACTACCACCACCACCGCTACTACCACCGCTACCACCACCGCCGCTGTTACCACCACCGCCGCTACCACCACCGCCGCTGTTACCACCACCGCTGCCACTACCACCGCCGCTACCACCACCGCTACTACCACCGCTGCTGCTACTACCACTGCTGCTACTACCACTGCTACTACCACTGCTGCTACTACCACTGCTACTACCACTGCTGCTGCTACTACCACTGCTGCTACTACCACTGCTACTACCACTGCTACTACCACTGCTGCTGTTACTACCACTGCTGCTACTACTACTACTACTACTACTACCACTGCTGCTGTTACTACCACTGCTGCTGTTACTACCACTGCTGCTACTGCTACTATCACTGCTACTTCCACTACTACTACTACTACTACTACTACAATAATAGCACTACTAGTTCTAATAACAGTAGTAGATCAAGCACTGCTATTCAGTGACAATAATAACTATTGATGACAAGACTAAACATAATAGTGGTTAGTAATGTTGCAGCTACCATTGGGACCAGTGGGTAGTAATGTTGTAGCTACCATTGGGACCAGTGGGTAGTAATGTTGCAGCTACCATTGGGACCAGGGGGTAGTAATGTTGCAGCTACCATTAAGACCAGTGGGTAGTAATGTTGCTGCTACCATTGGGACCAGGGGGTAGTAATGTTGCTGCTACCATTGGGACCAGTGGGTAGTAATGTTGCAGCTACCATTGGGACCAGTGGGTAGTAATGTTGCAGCTACCATTGAGACCAGGGGGTAGTAATGTTGCAGCTACCATTGGGACCAGGGGGTAGTAATGTTGCAGCTACCATTGGGACCAGTGGGTAGTAATGTTGCAGCTACCATTGGGACCAGTGGGTAGTAATGTTGCAGCTACCATTGGGACCAGTGGGTAGTAATGTTGCTGCTACCACTGGGACCAGTGGGTAGTAATGTTGCTGCTACCATTGGGACCAGTGGGTTGTAATGTTTCAGCTACCATTGGGACCAGGGGGTAGTAATGTTGCAGCTACCATTAGGACCAGGGGGTAGTAATGTTGTAGCTACCATTGGGACCAGGGGGTAGTAATGTTGCAGCTACTACTGGGACCAGGGGGTAGTAATGTTGCAGCTACCACTGGGACCAGGGGGTAGTAATGTTGCTGCTACCATTGGGACCAGTGGGTAGTAATGTTGTATGTACCATTGGGACCAGTGGGTAGTAATGTTTCAGCTACCATTGGGACCAGTGGGTAGTAATGTTTCAGCTACCATTGGGACCAGGGGGTAGTAATGTTGCTGCTACCATTGGGACCAGTGGGTAGTAATGTTGTATGTACCATTGGGACCAGTGGGTAGTAATGTTGCAGCTACCATTGGGACCAGGGGGTAGTAATGTTGTATGTACCATTGGGACCAGTGGGTAGTAATGTTGCAGCTACCACTGGGACCAGTGGGTAGTAATGTTGTAGCTACCATTGGGACCAGGGGGTAGTAATGTTGCTGCTACCATTGGGACCAGGGGGTAGTAATGTTGCAGCTACCATTGGGACCATGGGGTAGTAATGTTGTAGCTACCATTGGGACCAGTGGGTAGTAATGTTGCAGCTACCATTGGGACCAGTGGGTAGTAATGTTGCAGCTACCATTGGGAACAGGGGGTAGTAATGTTGCAGCTACCATTGGGACCAGTGGGTAGTAATGTTGCAGCTACCATTGGGACCAGTGGGTAGTAATGTTGCAGCTACCATTGGGAACAGGGGGTAGTAATGTTGTAGCTACCATTGGGACCAGTGGGTAGTAATGTTGCTGCTACCATTGGGACCAGTGGGTAGTAATGTTGTATCTACCATTGGGACCAGTGGGTAGGGAGTTATCCTGAAGTACCTGTGGGGATCATTGGGTCTCGCTCCTTCAAGGTGATCCAAGGTCTCTGGGGGAGTTGTTCTGGGTGCACTAAATAAAGAAAGGACACAATTAACCAATTAACTAATTAACCAATTAACTAATTAACTACTTGATTAATTAGAAGGAGCCGTAGGCCTTTAATGCTCTCTGGTTCAGGAGAAGACAATAAGACAATTCAGGTGTGGTGCTCCAGTCAGGTTTACACCTAATGGCTGCTTAAATTTCCCGTAACGTGAATCGGTGGAACCATTTACCATCTCGATTGCCGTGCACGTAGTTCAACAACCATCTACCTGCTGGATTGTGGCATGTAGTCGTTCAGCATTTTACCTGCTAGATTGTCGAGCATGTAGTTCAAGAGTTTTCTGGTTCCGTCTGATTCCTGGTACAGGTTGAGGATGTCTTGGGACAAAGGGTTACCTGCACAGAGATACAATATGATAAGCATTAATAATAGGTTATCTATCTACTACTGTGGTTACCTGCACAGAGATACAATATGTTAAGCATTAATAATATGTTATCTATCTACTACTGTGGTTACCTGCACAGAGATACAATATGATAAGCATTAATAATAGGTTATCTATCTACTACTGTGGTTACCTGCACGACAGGTAATAGACTAGGATTACCTGTAGAGGCACTTTATCCAAACCATAAGATTTTTTTTCATAAGCTTTTGTTACTCGCCATTAAAATCAATGACGTTGATAATCAATATGAATTGTGATGAACCTTTAAAACAAATACATACCTTTTAACCCCAGGGTTTGTAACTGGAAAAGCCGCCCGAGTTCGTAAGGTAAAACTCGTAAAAGATTGTTGTTTAAAAGCAATTCCCTGGAGAATAAGTGATAGGAGAAACAGTTGAAAAATAAAAAATTTAAATAAATCTGAGGATAGAATTGACTGAATAGAGAACGGGAATTTAACCAGCCATCCCTGCCTCGCATCCTCATGGTGATCCCAGTGGGAACTGAACCCACAACCTTGGCATTACCAGCACCACTTCAGGACCTTACCGCCACACAGGAGCTCTTACCTGAGACACACCATGTTTCCGAGTTCGGCGGGCAGGCTCCGGAGCTTATTGGAGGACAGGTTCAAGTAGATGAGGTGGGGCAGCTTGCCGATGTCAGGCGGGATGCGACTCAGATTGTTGTCGTTGATATGTAGAGCCGTCAAGTGGGTGAGGGTCCACAGAGAGCTGCTCAGACTCCTGACCCGACCTGGAAAGGAGATGAACGAGATACTTGTTAGAGCTAAATGCTACAGCTAAGGCTTCCAATACTGCATTCTTCAGAGGACAGATGATTTGCTTTCACTAGCTTTTTAAAACGGTCTGTCTTTTACTCATTGACAGACGGAAAAATGTACTGACTGACTGCCTGACTGACTGCCTGCCTGACTGACTGCTTGACTGACTGCCTGCCTGACTTACTGACTGACTGACTTAAGGCGTAGCCAAACTGATCAGTGGAGAACGGACACCAAATGAGAATGGATGAATTTTTGTCCGTGGACCCTACACGTGTCCTCTTTTGTAATTGGCTAACTTTTAAATAGACCTATCAAAAGCTCAACTCATTTCAACATTTTGTCTGTGAAAACAGATGGGAATTTTCTGGATAGGGACGTGTAATCTCCGCTGGTTTGTCGGTCGTGGATAACCTTCTGGACAGGGACGTGTAATCTCCGCTGGTTTGTCGGCAGTGGATAACCAGGTGCCGATGGAACTTTCACCACGGGTCTCCACCTTTTCTATCCCGTTTGCCCTCTCTCACTTTGGCCCTCTGGCCCTCTGGCCCTCTCAGTTTGTCTGTGAAAACAGATGGGAATCTTCTGGACAGGGACGTGTAATCTCCGCTGACCATCAACGTACAACTCCCACTGAGAAAGCACTGGAAACCACGGATACGGATCAAATCAACGTGCCAGTTTGGACGCGCCCTCACTGACTGACCAGGGAAGGTAACTGACCTGATATCTCCAGCTGACTGACCAGGGAAGGTAACTGAACATACAGTACCAGAAGCTGGTTGGGAGAATACCAAGAGTGTGCAAAAACTGTCATCAAGGCAAAGGGTGGCTACTTTGAAGAATCTTAAATATAAAATATATTTTGATTTGTTTAACACTTTGTTGGTTACTACATGATTCCATATGTGTTATTTCATAGTTTTGATGTCTTCACTAATATTATATAACGTAGAAAATAGTGAAACATAAAGAAAAACCCTGGAAAGAGTAGGTGTGTCCAAACTTCTGACTGGTACTGTATATCTCCAGATAAATGACTGGTTGAATGACCAGGGAAGATAACTAACCTGATATCTCCAGCTGACTGACCGGTTGACTGACTACCTGACTGACCAGGGAAGGTAACTGACCTGATATCTCCAGCTGACTGACCAGGGAAGGTAACTGACCTGATATCTCCAGCTGACTGACCAGGGAAGATAACTGACCTGATATCTCCAGCTGACTGACTGGTTGACTGACTACCTGACTGACCAGGGAAGATAACTGACCTGATATCTCCAGCTGACTGACTGGTTGACTGACTACATGACTGACTGACCAGGGAAGATAACTAACCTGATATCTCCAGCTGACTGACCAGGGAAGATAACTGACCTGATATCTCCAGCTGACTGACTGGTTGACTGACCACCTGACTGACTGACCAGGGAAGGTAACTGACCTGATATCTCCAGCTGACTAACCAGGGAAGATAACTGACCTGATATCTCCAGCTGACTGACCAGGGAAGGTAACTGACCTGATATCTCCAGCTGACTGACTGACCAGGGAAGGTAACTGACCTGATATCTCCAGCTGACTGACTGACCAGGGAAGATAACTGACCTGATATCTCCAGCTGACTGACTGGTTGACTGACTACCTGACTGACTGACCAGGGAAGGTAACTGACCTGATATCTCCAGCTCGGCCCAGTGTGACTTTTTCCCGTTGGCTACTTCCTCGGCTGACATGATGGTGTATAGTCGACGAGGATCCGGGGGATCATACTTTTCCTTTGGCATACCTGTTAATCTGAGGAACACGCACACCACCAGACCAGGTTAAAAGTCCTGGTAACACTAACAAACCAGGTTAAAAGGCCTGGTAACACTAACAAACCAGGTTAAAAGGCCTGGTAACACTAACAAACCAGGTTAAAAGGCCTGGTAACACTAACAAACCCGGTTAAAAGTCCTGGTAACTCTAACAAACCAGGTTAAATGCCTAGTGGACACACACCAAAGATTGAATTACACATGGTCTCTTGTAGCACCTGCTTTCTCTAAGGGATTTAATTCTAGGGAGGTGGGCTACTTGATATTTCAGTTCTAGTGTGCAGATCTGATGGTCTGTGACACAGCTACAGGGAAAAGTTTTTGATAGCTATAGGGAAGTACCAGTCACTGTTGTAAACTTGACAGTGGCAGGCTCACTGCCATGCAATCCTAAAGGCACCTTTGAGTTCCATCAGGGTAGATTACTGAAAGACAACCGAAAGAAAGTGTGTGGTCTGCTCACACTGGGAAACATAGATTTAGTTATGAGACTGACTGACGAGAATATCTGACTCATTTGGGACACTAGTATGTCATTCAAAGTTGATTTTATAAACCTGATTCAACGCAATGGGAGTTGTGGGAACAAACATTTAGAATAAAATAAAAATAAAAACAAAGTCGAATTTTACCATATGAAAAAAATACTCTAAATACTTTAGTTGTACTATATTGAAATACTACAGTATTCACTGTAGTGTTGCTGTGGACATGACTGTAATATATTTTAGTAACGTTTATTATAGTATAAATACTGTAGTATTACTATATTGATATACTATAGTATTCACTGTAGTGTTGTTGTGGACATGACTGTAGTGTATTATTGTAACGTTTATTATAGTATAAATACTGTAGTATTACTATATTGATATACTATAGTATTCACTGTAGTGTTGTTGTGGACATGACTGTAGTGTATTATTGTAACGTTTATTATAGTATAAATACTGTAGTATTACGATATTGATATACTATAGTATTCACTGTAGTGTTGTTGCTCAAAAACACAACCGTGATGACTGTAGTATACTATCGTATTCACTGTAGTATTTTTGTGGACATGACTGTAGTATACTGTAGTAAAGTTTATTATAGAATAAATACTGTAGTATTACTACAGTAAACTGTAGTATATACTATACTAATTACTGTAGTGTTTTTGCAGACATGACTGTAGTATTCACTGTAGTATTTTTGCGGACATGGCTGTAGTATACTGTAGTAAAGTTTATTATAGTATAAATACTGTAGTATCACTATCGTAAACTGTAGTATATACTATACTAATTACTGTAGTGTTTTTGCAGACATGACTGTAGTATAATATAGTATTCACTGTAGTATTTCTGTGGACATGACTGTACAGTAGTATACTGTAGTAAAGTTTAATATAGTATAAATACTGTAGTATTACTATAGTAAACTGTAGTATATACTATACTAATTACTGTAGTGTTTTTGTGGACATGACTGTAGTATACTATAGTATTCACTGTAGTATTTTTGCGGACATGACTGTAGTATACTATCGTATTCACTGTAGTATTTCTGTGGACATGACTGTACAGTAGTATACTGTAGTAAAGTTTAATATAGTATAAATACTGTAGTATTACTATAGTAAACTGTAGTATATACTATAGTATTCACTGTAGTATTTTTGCGGACATGACTGTAGTATACTATCGTATTCACTGTAGTATTTTTGTGGACATGACTGTAGTATACTGTAGTAAAGTTTATTATAGTATAAATACTGTAGTATTACTATAGTAAACTGTAGTATATACTATACTAATTACTGTAGT
The DNA here is from genome assembly GCA_030435695.1 of Brachymystax lenok tsinlingensis. Lineage (NCBI taxonomy): Eukaryota > Metazoa > Chordata > Actinopteri > Salmoniformes > Salmonidae > Brachymystax > Brachymystax lenok. Next base: position 85,095,542 of record CM059819.1, read on the forward strand.
GTTTTTGCAGACATGGCTGTAGTATACTATCGTATTCACTGTAGTATTTTTGTGGACATGACTGTACAGTAGTATACTGAAGTAAAGTTTATTATAGTATAAATACTGTAGTATTACTATAGTAAACTGTAGTATATACTATACTAATTACTGTAGTGTTTTTGTGGACATGACTGTAGTATTCTATAGTATTCACTGTAGTATTTTTGTGGACATGACTGTAGTATACTGTAGTAAAGTTTATTATCGTATAAATACTGTAGTATTAATATAGTAAACTGTAGTATATACTATACTAATTACTGTAGTGTTTTTGTGGACATGACTGTAGTATACTATAGTATTCACTGTAGTATTTATGTGGACATGACTGTAGTATACTGTAGTAAAGTTTATTATAGTATAAATACTGTAGTATTACTATAGTAAACTGTAGTATATACTATACTAATTACTGTAGTGTTTTTGCAGACATGGCTGTAGTATACTATCGTATTCACTGTAGTATTTTTGTGGACATGACTGTACAGTAGTATACTGTAGTAAAGTGTATTATAGTATAAATACTAGTATTACTATAGTAAACTGTAGTATATACTATACTAATTACTGTAGTGTTTTTGTGGACATGACTGTAGTATACTATAGTATTCACTGTAGTATTTTTGTGGACATGACTGTAGTATACTGTAGTAAAGTTTATTATAGTATAAATACTGTAGTATTACTATAGTAAACTGTAGCATATACTATACTAATTACTGTAGTGTTTTTGCAGACATGACTGTAGTATACTATCGTATTCACTGTTGTATTTTTGTGGACATGACTGTAGTATACTGTAGTAAAGTTTACTATAGTATAAATACTGTAGTATTGCTCTAGTAAAAACGGTAATAAGATACTGCAATGAAACAGGCAGGGAGCATGCCTCGAACCCTCGACCTTCTAGCCCGAAGTCCAACGCGCTATCGACTGTGGCCCCAAAAGCACGCACAGTCGATATCCTCGCCGATAAACCCAGGGTCCTTACACTACAATTTTACTGTAGTGTTTTTTGACATAGATTTGGGGGGCTTTGTCCTTAAGGAAATGTTCCATAACCTGTAGGTAGGTAGGACTGGAATCTGATCTGATAGTACAAGGCTTCTGCTCTCTTCTATAACCTGCGGGGAACACCAGATCGGGTCTATACTTGGCATGTAGGTTCCTCAGTCATGGGGTGGCTAGAAGGAAGTTTGCATCGCGGTTAGTAGTTACATAAGCTGTTTTTCTTGTTTATTTAAACACCAGTCGGTCACATGTCCTGTTGCCGTGATAGTGGCACCAGCACCACAGTATCAATAACGGGCTTTACTAGGGGCTTGTTCCTAGGCTGCTGAGTGGTTGCAGACACCCCACGTTAACAAATAACCACTGGGGTTGTCATCCGAGAATATATTGTCCAAGTATAATGACAGCTGCAGACACGGTTTTATTGATGTCTGATAACTAACGTCAAACAACACTATTGTAAATGCTTTTACCAACCAACCTAGCTAGGTATCTAGCCAGGTATCTAGCCATTTGCAATGGTAGCTATCGTTGATTGGAAACCTAGTGACAATTGCTTGTTGTTGTTGTTGTTGTTGTTGTTGTTTGTTAGCCGACAGTAGTGGGTATTGCTAAATGTCAAACGTAGCAACAGCTATGCAACAGCATCGGGCCTGCATTGCAAGAGAAGTTGAGTTTCCAGCCGTCAGCCGTAAAAAGAAAACCCATTCATCAAATGACACCTTATGACAACCTTATTACAAATGCCTTATCAGCAGTTCTGACCACTTGAATTGTCCGGTTCGTTTCTAAACTAAACACCCCATCCCCAATCCCCAATCCCAAGGCTGAAGCATGGGTCTTGAGTCATTTAACAGGCGGATGGAAAGCAGCCTTTTCCTGAGCTGGCCTAACAAGCAAACTTCGCTACATTAGCTGGGGGACTTGCACCCCAAAGACACTCTTGCGCTTGGGACCCTTGGCAAAGAGCTACGGCAGAAATACCGAGAGACATGCGGTCAGAAAAATAACGTTTGCACGATCTGTAACCATCACGATATAAACGTGCATTACCTGCATTCGGGTGGTGGTAGAGAAGATGTAACGGTGATACTGTTAAAGACATACAGACGGACACCCTGAACGTCCCGCACTCCCAAAGACGGAGAAGAAGGAAGAACAACACACACGGTTTCCGCTCGATCAGGGCTCCCCCCCGGGGGCCTCCTTGGTGCGCCGTTCCTTCCCTTGGACCCTGACCTAAACTTAACCCGGGGCTTTATTTGGGTTTAAAGAAGTGTAGAAGCTGTCTCCCCCTCCCAATTCGGTCCATTAGACTATGTTAAGGGGAATGCACAAATGACTTTACCCCTAGCTACATGTACAAAGTACCTCGACTAACCTGTAACCCTGCACATTTACTCGGTACCGGTACCCCCATGTATATAGCCTCGTTATTGTTATGTAATTATACTGTGTTACTTTTTATTTTTTACTTTATTTAGTAAATATTTTCTCAACTTTATTTGTTGAACTGCACTGTTGGTTAAGGGCTTGTAATTAAGGACTTCACAGTGAGGTCTACACCTGTATTCGGCGCATGTGTCAAATAAAATTTGATTGGATTTTGACATTACGCCATAGAGACCTCTGATTATTCACTGTTCACTGGGTTTATACAAAATGTTCCATAACTTCTCCATGACTTTTAACCAAATGTTCATGACTATTATTATAGCCTGCGCAAAAAGTACGCATGATTGTTCATCATATATGCATAGCCACTTTAACCATAGCTACATGTACATACTACCTCGCTACTGTATATAGCCTCTCTACTGTATATAGCCTCTCTACTGTATATAGCCTCTCTACTGTATATAGCCCCTCTACTGTATATAACCTCTCTACTGTATATAGCCTCACTACTGTATATAGCCCCTCTACTGTATATAGCCCATCTACTGTATATAGCCCCTCTACTGTATATAGCCTCTCTACTGTATATAGCCTCTCTACTGTATATAGCTCCTCTAGTGTATATAGCCTCTCTACTGTATATAGCCTCGCTACTGTATATAACCTCTCTACTGTATATAACCTCTCTACTGTATATAGCCTCTCTACTGTATATAGCCCCTCTACTGTATATAGCCTCTCTACTGTATATAGCCCCTCTACTGTATATAGCCTCTCTACTGTATATAGCCTCTCTACTGTATATAGCCTCTCTACTGTATATAGCCCCTCTACTGTATATAGCCTCTCTACTGTATATAGCCTCTCTACTGTATATAGCCTCTCTACTGTATGTAGCCCCTCTACTGTATATAGCCCTCTACTGTATATAGCCTCTCTACTGTATATAGCCTCTCTACTGTATATAGCCTCTCTACTGTATATAGCCCTCTACTGTATATAGCCTCTCTACTGTATATAGCCCCTCTACTGTATATAGCCCTCTACTGTATATAGCCTCTCTACTGTATATAGCCCCTCTACTGTATATAGCCCCTCTACTGTATATAGCCTCTCTACTGTATATAGCCCCTCTACTGTATATAGCCCCTCTACTGTATATAGCCTGTCTTTTTACTGTTGTTTTATTTCTTTACTTACCTATTGTTCACCTAATATAATTTTTTGCACTATTGGTTAGAGCCTGTAAGTAAGCATTTCACTGTAAGGTCTACACCTGTTGTATTCAGCATTTCACTGTAAGGTCTACACCTGTTGTATTCAGCATTTCACTGTAAGGTCTACACCTGTTGTATTCAGCATTTCACTGTAAGGTCTACACCTGTTGTATTCAGCATTTCACTGTAAGGTCTACACCGGTTGTATTCAGCTGTAAGGTCTACACCTGTTGTATTCAGCTGTAAGATCTACACCTGTTGTATTCAGCATTTCACTGTAAGGTCTACACCTGTTGTATTCGGCGCACGTGACAAATAAACTTTGATTTGATTTATTGACACTGGAAATGCGCTGTGTCTGATCCCATGTAGACCTACCATCTCCTGCTGTTGTGTCCTTGATCAAGGCAGTTAACCCCCCGCAATTCCACCAAAAATATAAGTGCCGGAATGGCTCTCCAGACAGCTCTGGCTTAAGTTTTAACCCTACCCTTACCTTAATTTAATTTAACCATTTTGAATTCCAACTTCAATGGGGGTACGGACGTCCCAAAGATCCCAGATTGCACGGGCCCTATATGTGCCCGCCGGAACCAAAGTTACCTTCCGCCGTTTGCTAAACGAGACGAATTGAATGAAGGACACCAGTATAAACTAAATATGGCAACCTGCACGAGGATTGTAAAAGGTCAGTTCCACAAACTGTTTTATGTCTGTTCTCATGCAATTCAACATTTACAATCAAATGTCCCACGTATATATATCAGAGCTTGCCAATGCAATGCCGGCTTAGTTCCTATGCTGCCGACTCCAGCAAACCCGGACCAGTAGCTAATTAGCAAGGTTAGAGGTTAGATTTGATCGCGTTGTAGTGTTATAGCTACTATTTCCAGTATATGACTAACTAACCAGTAGTGTTTTGCTATATATTGTTCCGATTAAACCGCGGCATAAATGAACCTCTGTGCGGTAACTCGTTTTCTAGTTTGGTTAAAGGACCGGTCCAGCAGTGTCTCTGCTGGTCGGCGTTATGACACAATCAATGTCTGACTTGCATCTACGAGTACGACTTTTTTATTTTATTTTTTTTAATACGATTTCTGCACTTTTTTTCGTCACCTAACGTTACTATACAAACCTTTTTGGATATGTTGATTGTATGTTTCTAACTAGCCTAAATTCACAGATTGTCGGGTGAAATGCGGCGTCTATACTTTAAACAGTCAATCAGCGATCCAGGCTGTATCACAATCCGCCGTGATTGGGAGTCTCATAGGACAGCTGGAGATATCAGATGGTGATAACTGACCTGGTATCTCCAGCTGACTGACTGACCAGGGAAGGTAACTGACCTGGTATCTCCAGCTGACTGACTGACCAGGGAAGGTAACTGACCTGGTATCTCCAGCTGACTGACTGACCAGGGAAGGTGACTGACCAGGGAAGGTAACTGACCTGGTATCTCCAGCTGACTGACTGACCAGGGAAGGTGACTGACCTGGTATCTCCAGCTGACTGACTGACCAGGGAAGGTAACTGACCTGATATCTCCAGCTGACTGACTGACCAGGGAAGGTGACTGACCTGATATCTCCAGCTGACTGACTGACCAGGGAAAGCGCAGTGTGACTTTTTCCCATTGAAAAGTATTCAGACCCCTCGATATTTTCCAAATTTTTGTTACTTTACATCCTTACTCTAAAATTGATTAAATTAATATTTTTCCTCATCAATCTACACACATAAATACCTTATTTACATAATGGGGCGGCAGGTAGCCTAGTGGTTAGAGCGTTGGACTAGTAACCGAATGTTTGCAAGATCGAATCCCCGAGCTGACATGGTGAAAATCTGTTGTTCTACCCCTGAACAAGGCTGTTAACCCACTGTTCCTAGGCTGTCATTGAAAATAAGAATTTGTTCTAGTAAAATAAAAAATAAGTGTTCAGACCCTTTGCTATGAGACTTGAAATTGAGCTCATGTGTATCCTGTTTCCATTGATCATCCTTGAGATATTTTTACAACTTGATTGTAGTCCATCTGTGCTAAATTCAATTGATTGGACATGATTTGGAAAGGCATACAGCTGTATATTTAAGGTCCCACAGTTGACAGTGCATGTTAGAGCAAAAACCAAGCCATGAGGTCAAAGGAATTGTCCGTAGAGGTCCAAAACAGGATTGTGTCGAGGCACAGATTTGGGAAAGGGTACCAAAACATTTCTGCAACATCAAAGGTCCCAAAGAACACAGTGGCCTCCATAATTCCTAATGGAAGAAGTTTGGAACCACCAAAACTCTTCCTAGAGCTGTCTGCCCGGCTAAACTGAGCAATCGGGGTGAAAGGCCTTGGTCAGGCAGGTGACCAAGAACCCGATGGTCACTCTGACAGAGCTCCAGAGATCTTCTGTGGAGATGGGAAAATCTTCCAGAAGGACAACCATCTCTGCAGCACTCCACCAATCAGGCCTTTATGGTAGAGTGGCCAGATGGAAGCCACTTCTCAGTAAAAGGCACATGACAGCCCACTTGGAGTTTGCCAAAAGTCACCTAAACAAACAAGATTCTCTGGTCTGATGAAACCAATATTGAACTCTTTAGCCTGAATGCCAAGCGTCACGTCTGTAAGAAACCTGGCACCATCCCTACGGTGAAGAATGGTGGTGGCAGTGCCATGCTGTGGGGATGTTTTTCAGCAGCAGGGACTGGGAGACCAGTCAGGATGGAGGGAAAGATGAACGGAGCAAAGTACAGACAGATCCTTGATGAAAACCTGCTCCAGAGCTCTCAGAACCTCAGACTGGGGCAAAAGTTCACTTTCCAACAGGGAAACTAATCCTAAACACACAGCCAAGACAATGCAGGAGTGGCTTCGGGACAAGTCTCTGAATGTCCTTGAGTGGCCCAGCCAGAGCCCGGACTTGAACCCGATCGAACATCTCTGGAGAGACCTGAAAATAGCTGTGCAGCGAGGCTCCCCACCCAACCTGACAGAGCTTGAGAGGATCTGCAGAGAAGAATGGGAGAAACTCCCCAAAATCAGGTGTACTAAGCTTCTAGCTTCATACCCAAGAAGACTCTAGGCTGTAGTCGCTGATTCAACAAAGTACTGAGTAAAAGGTCTGAATCCTTATGTAAATGTGATATTTCAGTTTTGTATTTTTAATGCATTTGCAAAAATGTCTAAACCTGTTTTTTCTTTTTTTTTGTAAACTCAGCAAAAAAAGAAACGTCCCTCTTCACTGGCCATGGCAGAACGCTGACATTTCTGTCTTGCAGGAAATCACGCACAGAATGAGCAGTATGGCTGGTGGCATTGTCATGCTGGAGGGTCATGTCAGGATGAGTCAGGATGAGCCTGCAGGAAGGGTACCATATGAGGGAGGAGGATGTCTTCCCTGTAACGCACAGCGTTGAGATTGCCTGCAATGACAACAAGCTCAGTCCGATGATGCTGTGACACACCGCCCCAGACCATGACGGACCCTCCACCTCCAAATCGATCCTGCTCCAGAGTACACGTTTTGGTGTAATGCTCGTTCTTTCGACGATAAACGCAAATCTGACCATCTCCCCCCTGGTGAGACAAAACTGCGACTCGTCAGTGAAGAACACTTTTTGCCAGTCCTGTCTGGTCCAGCGACGGTGGGTTTGTGCCCATTGGTGACATTGTTGCCCGGCGATGTCTGGTGAGGACCAGCCTTACGACAGGCCTACAAGCCCTCAGTCCAGCCTCTCTCAGCCTATTGCGGACAGTCTGAGCACTGATGGAGGGATTGTGCGTTCCTGGTGTGACTCGGGCAGTTGTTGTTGCCATCCTGTACCTGTCACGCAGGTGTGATGTTCGGATGTACTGATCCTGTGCATGTGTTGTTACACGTGGTCTGCCACTGCGAGGACAATCAGCTGTCCGTCCTGTCTCCCTGTAGCGCTGTCTTAGGCATCTCACAGTACGGACATTGCAATTTATTGCCCTGGCCACATCTGCAGTCCTCATGCCTCCTTGCAGCATGCCTAAGGCACATTCACGCAGATGAGCAGGAACCCTGGGCATCTTTCTTTTGGTGTTTTTCAGAGTCAGTAGAAAGGCCTCTTTAGTGTCCTAAGTTTTCATAACTGTGACCTTAATTGCCTACTGTCTGTAAGCTGTTAGTGTCTTAACGACCGTTCCACGGGTGCATGTTCATTCATTGTTTCTTTCATTGAACAAGCATGGGAAACAGTGTTTAAACCCTTTACAATGAAGATCTGTGAAGTTATTTGGATTTTTACGAATTATCTTTGAAAGACAGGGTCCTGAAAAAGGGACATTTCTTTTTTTTTGCTGAGTTTATGCAGATTGAGAGAAAAACAACAATTTAATCAATTTTAGAATAAGGCTGTAACGTAACAAGTCCAGGGGTCTGAATACTTTCCGAATGCATTGTATGTATGGAAGGTTTTGTTCAAATCAATAGAGGTGCTGTCAAAGTTATTGAATTCAAATGGATTTACCCTCAAGTGAAAGTCACCCAGTGAAATACTACTTGAGTAAAAGTTTTTGGTTTTAAATATACTTAAGTATCAAAAGTAAAAGTATAAATCATTTCAAATTTCTTATTTTAAACAAACCAGATGGTATGCTTTTCTTGTTTTTGCGGATAGCCAGGGGGCATACTCAAACATTTACAACAAAGGATTTGGGTTTAGGTGAATCCGCCAGATCAGAGGCAGTAGGGATGACCAGGGATGTTCTCTTGATAAGTGTGTGAATTGGACCCTTTTCTTGTCCTTCTAAGCATTTGAAAATGTAACAAGTACTTTTGGGTGTCAGGGGAAATGTACATTATTTTCTTTAGGAATGTAGTGAAGCAAAAGTTGTGAAGTATAGATACTACCTAAAGATGGAATCCACAGTAGGTGAAAAACAACACCACTGTTGTTATTTGTTGTTGCCGCCGAGCTAAGGAGGCGCCCGCGGCATGAGGGGGGGAAAACATTGCTGTACATATTGTGCTTTTCGATCGTGCATTGCTTAGATGTTCGGAGGGAGAAGGAAAAAAACTGTTTGTTTGTAAAATCGTGAAATGAATGTGGTTGATTCACCATTAAGGATTCCAGCTTCAAGTGGTTCTTCAAAGTATTTTAACTTAGTTACTTTACACCGCTGGGAAATGAATTGAGTAGTGATGATCAAGCTGACTTGATATGCTGTTGGTTTTCTCTTTAGTTTTAGCAGGATGCCAAAGACATCTCCTGGTGGCTGGTGGGCCGGCATATACAAGTGTTTCTCAGGTTGCACCCAGACATCTCCCTGTTAGGACCTATGCTGCCGCGAAGTAAGTCATTTAACACAGACACACACACACACACCCACACACGCATCAAATGTTCTTCTTTCACAGAGTCAGATGGAACATAAAATGTGTTGTTTGCTGAATGAGCATCTACACGTAGGCATGTATTTATCTTAGACATTATTATTCTCCATCAGCCAACACCCCATCAGCCAACACCCCGTCAGACAAAAAAAATCACAAACATATTTAATCTCTACAGGGCATTGAAGAATCACAAACATATTTATCTCTACAGGCAGTCCATTGAGATGAAACAGGTTTATTTTTTACAAGAGAGCCCTGTATACATTACAATACAAACAGAATAATAAAACATATGTGTTTAAAACAATATAATTCAGCACACAATATACCAAAATTAACACATTTAATAAAAACATATTTTCTCTCTACAGGACATAGAAATAAAACAAACATATTTTCTCTCTACAGGACATTTAAAAAAGACAAAAAAGATGAGAAAGAAAAAGAGGAGAAGAAAGAGAAGAAGCCTATAGACAACACAGGTCGTCACAAACCGTACGGGCTGACGGCGTGGGCGCCCGTCGATGACGTGTACGTGACCAGGTTCTACCCCAAGCCGGTGTATGAGACGGCGGTGGCCGTGGACATGCTAAAGACTTTCCAGACGCTGGACTATACAACTCTGGACCAGCCCGTTTATATCAACCTCAAGCTGGACATGAAGCTGGAGAAAAAGGTACGGACTAGCAACAACAACAACAACAACAACAAAAAGAGAACCCGATTTTAGTTCTTCTCTTCTGAGAAAAATAAATGCTGTCACTACCTCACTTGTTAAGCAACTGTTCATGAACAGTGTAGCAGATCAGATTGGAGACGTGAAGATATTCAACAACCCTTGGTAGGATAGTGGTAGAGTTTGCTTCAAAAATTAAAGCAAACTTGTATTGTCCTAACTAGGGGGTGTTGAATATCTTCAAGGAATTTTTCTCTCACTTGTTTCATCTTCTGAATGTGTATAACTACACTCTGCAGTCTAGCTCTGGTTTTTATGGCAGCGGTGACGCCTGCAAGGAACAAAGGAACCAGATTCATATATATAAATAGAGAGTTTGGCCAATGCCGTTTCTGTCTGAACGTTTCGAGAGCACCACGTTCTCCTCCATAGCCATTGCGAAGTGGTCGTTTGATGCTTTGTGCTGTTTATTTCCGATCAAGATGTCCAGGGAAAGCAATATGTTGATACCACAACACTGTACAGACTTGGATACACATTATAGCAAATGCTAATCATTTTTTTTTTTTTTTTAAGTCTAATTTCTCTGCTCTGTTTTTTTTCTTTTGCGTGTTATTTTTTTTACGGCGGCTCATTTCATCGGGAACTGGGCGGAGGTGTTGTTACATCACCGACACGTTGAGGAGAAAGGAGTCGACATGGGGTAGCCGTTCTAACACCTGGCCAAACTCTTAATACACGGCTCGGCATGAATCCAGGTTTTTTGGATTGTAAAACGTACAGTTCGTAGTCCATCACATGAGGCGCCTGCTATATGTGGCCTATATATTAGATGGAGGATGTCACTCATCCAAGGAGTGTCATGTGGAGTAAAATGTATCCATTGTTGAGCTTTCATCACAGTTGCGTATCCCAACGTCCCCGTCTGCGGAGTAGCACTTTAACGAGTCCCCTCGTTAAAGCCGCCATCTGTAGTTCAAACAATAAGAAACTGGGTCATCTTGCCACTGTTTTGATAAAAAAAGGCTAAGGTGCGGGACTGGAAAATAACCACTCTCAAAGTCCTAGATATCGCTATGGCTGCAAGGTCTAACCAGCCGTGATATCAAAATTGTAGTTTTAACCGTGATTTTGAGGTTATACAGTGTTTTGTTTACAAATAAATAAAACAAGCTTTTATTTTGGGTTCCTGTGGGCTTAGACAGTTTACCTAACGTTACTTTGTACGGCTCTAATTACGTTGTTAAGCAGTCTTAAAAGAGCAGAAAGGTACCCCAGGGGTTTGTGGTATATGGCCAATATACCGCGGTTACGGGATGTGTCCAGGCGCTCAGCATTGCAGTAAGGAAGTACACAACCTGAAAAGTTGTTTATTTTTTTGACATATCTGGATATCTGATCTTCAGTTTCAACGCTGTTGACAGATAACCTAATTTAACAAATAACACTGAAATTACACTTTGCAATAAATCATTTTATGCAATTTCCTTGTGTGGAAAGAGTTCATACTTCTCTCTACCTTCGTCATCCCATCGAATGGCTACAATTAGAATCAGGTGCAAATTATTAGAAAATCATTAGTGTAGCTCAGAGGTTCCAGCCATATATATAAAATCAGAAACTTGGTTTGGTCTTAATCACACAGGTGTGAGGTAAACACGTCATGCCGAGATCAATCGAGCTCCCTGAGATTGTTGAGGCCCATGCTGCCATGACTCTGAGGAGAATGGCATGGCAGAACCATTTCCAAGCTATTCGAAGTCAAATCATTCCACTGTCTTTGACAGATAATCGACAAATGGAGAACGTTTTAGACCACAGACAGGCGATCTATCTAGGACAGGCCGTCTCACCAAATTCAGCCCAAGAGCTGCCAGAAGGATACTTTAAAAGAAGTCCAGACTTAAAGAAGTCCAGTGTTCTACAGGCGTCTCTTGCCACAATCAATGTCGGAGTGCATGGCTGTGTTCGAATACCCATGCTAACATACTGTATACTACATACCTAATGACTATGTACACTATCCCAATGTTGATCCTGTAGAAATGCTGAAGGGGGACTTGAAGCCCAGATGTTAACCCTCCATTTCTACAGGACTATGGAGTCAAAGCCCAGGTGTTGATCCTGTAGAAATGCTGAGGGTTATGGAGTCAAAGCCCAGGTGTTGATCCTGTAGAAATGCCGGGGGGGGACTTGAAGCGGGCCGTACATGCACGAGTGAACAAAAACTCCTCCCAGTCGACTGATGGACACCTACATGAAGTGATTTCTGCCAAATGGGGGCAACACAACCTATTGAAGTGAGGTGTACTTACAGAAATTGCATTTCTGTATAATTTTGTTAAATAAATGGTTGCATAGATCATTTAAGTGTTATTTGCTAAATTAGGTTACCTTTATCTGTCGGTGTTGAAATGAAGATCACATATCCTAATGTCCAAAATATGTTTAAAAAAAAACAAAAAACATTTCAGGGTGTGTACGTACTTCCTCACACCGGACTGTATCATTACCGTACTCACCGTACTGTTCCTAGGTCGTCGTTGGAAATAAGAATTTGTTCTTAACTGACTTGCCTAGTAAAATAAAAGGTTAAATATTTTTTTTATTTTTATACAAAAGTCAAAAAAGGGATGTAAACGATCATAGATTGCCTTCATAATTACGCAGAGCTGGTGTTGAAATGCAGAATACATTCAGAGCACTCGAAAAACTAAAAGATACAACATTTTAACCGGTAGGAAAGAATTGAATAGTTGATTGAAAGACGAGGTTGGGGGTTTTGAGTCTCAAATGACACCCTATTCCCTAACATAGTGCTCTGCTTTTTAACTAGGGCCCTAATGGACACTCTGTTCAAAAGTAGTGCACTATGTACTGGATTGGTGTGCCGTTTTTGGGAAGTACACGTTGTGTTGTCATGGCGACCTATGTCACGGAAGTCTAGGAAGGTAAATATTGTTTAGTAAGAATCCCAGATTTTTACTAAACTATGCGCATATTCTTTAATTTTTTTTTTTAATGTAGGGCTTTGAGTTCACAGCAGCGCGAAGATGTACAGTATTTTACATGCATGTTTTGAATCTTCTCGTCCAGAAAAAAGTGGATCCCTTTGTGAGCACGGTCCATTTGCCGCACTCGTTCAAGACAGAAGTCAACAAAGTTGCGGTTTTCACAGAGGTAGGCTATCTGACCACTATCATCAACTACTGTTAACACACATCTCCCTTCATCCTGAACTAAATATTAAATGAGTACGTCTGCTGCTGTGTCTTTCCTCGATGGACACGGCTCAGTTCCTCCCTAAGTCGTTTTTATATTTTAAATAGTCATTCTATTGAAATTATTTTGTTGAGCTGTCAGCGATGTATGAAAATACATCATCTCTATGTCAACTAGCGTGTTTTCAGCAAAAAAAGAGGCTTGGAGGCTCTGTGTGCCTCAGTACGAAAGTATCGCTTGCTGTTAAGTTCATGTTTTAAGTATCTCTATATTTCGGGTTATTACGGGGGGCTATCACTCAGTTAAGAGTGCGGCTGCGCTTCAAGTCTTGTGGTCGATGGACCTAACCGCCTGGAGTGGAATGGCTACCTTGTAGTGTGTTCATATGGTGTAGTGAACTTTGTTAAACTGGAACCTTGTCGTTGTGTCATTTTGAGTTAACACTAGCAACGTCAAGGACGTCGGTTCAATTCTCGCATTGCGCATACTAAACATGTTTGTACTCACTGTACTGCTAAATGACATATATTATATCTATATATTTTATTAGACTCGCCAGGGAGGGTGAATTCTTAGTTAAAAAAAAAATATGCACTTAATGTAACGTTCCTGTATCCTGTGCACATGACGAATGAACTGTGATTTGACGTGTGATTGGGGGTTACCTTCATAGATTTCCCCATGTCCAGGATAGGTGTCATGCATTGTGCTCATACGGTATTACTGTGTAAATGAACGACACTGTTTCTGTGTGTCTGTATGTCTCTTTCTGTACAGAATCCCGATCAAGCTAAAGTAGCCCATGAGAACGGAGCTGCGTTTGTAGGAGGGGCCGACCTTGTGCAGAGAGTGAGTTTCACAAGTCTCTCTCGCTCTCTCTCTCTGTGCCCCCTCCCCACACACACACATTTGTTTTAGTTAACGTCTCAACCTGTTGTTCTTAACGATTTGTAGATCTTAGATGATGAAGTGGATGCAGATTTCTACTTAGCGGTCCCAGACATGATCTCCAAACTACTGCCGCTGAAGAACAAACTACGCAAGAAGTTCCCGAAGAACAAGAGAGGTAGGTCACACTCCAGTAATTGTATTTGCATATATAGTCCTTTTTTTTTTTACAAAAGTCCTTTACAGTAACTCGCCCTTAGAGACCCCCTAAAAGAGCAAGCAGAAGCGCAGTGGCAAAGAAATTCCCTGGAAGAAAGAAACGTAGAGCGGGGCAATATTAACAAAAATCCATATTGTAACAAATTGCCGTAATTGATTGCGATTTAATGATACATTTTAGTTTCTAACGTTCATCTGTACCACAGTTGTTTTATTGTCCTTTGAACCACTGCTAGTGTGATGGTTGTAGCCGTCCTTATCCTTAAATATCACTCATGTTAGCAAATGTATTTAATTTGAAACGTTACATTTCTCTTTCTAGAATTAGGCTACTTATCAAATGGCAAAATGCCTGCGGTAAGTGGTCTGTTCGGTTTATCGCCCCCCAGTTTGACTTGAGAGGAACCAGGCTCAGAGAGGTAGAAGTTAGGAGTACATAACAACCATGTCTCTCTCGCTCGCTCTCTCCTCTCGCTCTCTCCTCCTCTCGCTCTCTCCCCCTCCCTCCTCTCGCTCTCTCCCCCTCCCTCCTCTCGCTCTCTCCCTCCCTCCTCTCGCCTCTCTCCCTCCTCCTCTCGCTCTCTCCCCCTCCCTCCTCTCGCTCTCTCCCCCTCCCTCCTCTCGCTCTCTCCCCCTCCCTCCTCTCGCTCTCTCTCCCTCCCTCCTCTCGCTCTCTCCCCTCCCTCCCTCCTCTCTCTCTCTCCCCTCCCTCCTCCTCTCCTCTCCTCTCCCTCCTCCCTCCCCTCCTCTCCCTCTCGCTCTCCCCTCCCTCCTCTCGCTCTCTCCCCTCCCTCCTCTCGCTCTCTCCCCTCCCTCCTCTCGCTCTCTCCCCTCTCCTCCTCTCGCTCTCTCCCCTCCCTCCTCTCGCTCTCTCCCTCCCCTCCTCTCGCTCTCTCTCTCCTCCTCCTCCTCTCGCTCTCTCCCCCTCCCTCCTCTCGTGACTCCCCCCCTCCCTCTCCCCTTCCCTCCTCTCGCTCTCCCCCTCCCTCCTCTCGCTCCTCTCCTCCCTCCCTCCTCTCTCCTCTCTCTCCCTCTCCCTCCTCTCTCCTCTCTCCTCTCCTCCTCTCTCCCCTCCCTCCTCTCCTCTCTCTCTCTCTCTCCCTCCTCTCCTCTCCCCTCCCCCTCCTCTCGCTCTCCCCCTCCCTCCTCTCGCTCTCCTCCCTCCCTCCTCTCGCTCTCCTCCCCTCCCTCCTCCTCGCTCTCTCTCCCCTCCCTCCTCTCGCTCTCTCCCCCTCCCTCCTCCTCTCGCTCTCTCCCCCTCCCTCCTCTCGCTCTCTCTCCCCTCCCTCCTCTCCCCTCCCTCCTCTCGCTCTCTCCTCCTCCTCTCGCTCTCTCCTCCTCGCTCTCCCCTCCCTCTCTCTCTCTCTCCCTCCTCCTCCTCTCGCTCTCCCTCCCTCCTCTCGCTCTCTCCCCCTCCCTCCTCTTGCTCTCTCCCCCTCCCTCCTCTCGCTCTCTCCCCTCCCTCCTCTCCCCCTCCCTCCTCTCGCTCTCTCCTCCTCTCGCTCTCTCCTCCTCGCTCTCCCCCTCCCTCCTCTCGCTCTCCCCCTCCCTCCTCTCGCTCTCCCCCTCCCTCCTCTCGCTCTCCCCCTCCCTCCTCTCGCTCTCTCTCTCTCCTCTCGCTCTCTCTCTTCCCCCGTTTCAGGGTCGGTTGGAGTCGACATTCCCAAGATGCTGGAGTTGTTCAAGACTGGCCATGAGTATTCAGTGGAGAAGGACGCTGTCATCACTAGAGTAGGAACGGTAAGTCTGCCTACAATCATTCATACACCCAAACCATAGACAATGTGTGTGATCTTCAAATACTCGCGATGGGTAACGATGCTTCGAGGGTGGCTGTTGTCTATGTGTGCAGTGTCCCTGGTTCGAGCCCAGGTAGGGGCGAGGAAACGGAAGGAAGATATACTGTTACATCGAGTAACTACAGTTTAATTGTTGTGGGGGTGATGTTAAATCAAAATCTCCCTACTATCATATCTAAGCCAATCAATTTGGAAGTACATAACCCACTCCCCGCCTCTCGTCCTGAGCTGTCCGGCCGTTACCGTAATCCTCATTCCAGATTTTTAACAGGGTCGTTAGCAATTTAGTTTTCAGAGTATTTTCTGCGCCCACATGCTCAAAGTCGAGACGTCGGATTAAAACCAGATTATAGCGTCCATAAAGTGACCATTGGATAAAAAAATGTCAGATTGACTAAATTTGTAGGTGCAACAGTTTATTTTTTATTTTTTTAATTAAATTGATAATTTATCGCTCTCGTGTTCAATGATGTGCTACCTTTTTTTTGTTAAATTTTTTACAATCTCTTCAGCCGAATAAAACCGGACCAAAGCACATGGACTGCGCAGCAACAGTGCCAGTAGCTAGCTAACCCCAGTTGTATGAGGAAAAAAGCTACGAGCAAAGAAAGGTCGATATTTTTTCCCTACGGAAGGTTTTTGACATGGCTGAAGTCACATGTATGAACTGTTGGCCTTGACACTTGCGTGTAAACAGACTGAGCACAGAGCACAAAACAAACGTCCGTGGTTGCTATTGCCAGTTCGCTAGCCAACTAATGTTAGCCAGTAACATTGGCTGGCTACAAGCCATCAAGGCTGTTGTAAATGTTAGCTAACTACAAGGCTGTTGTAATGTTAGCTAACTACAAGGCTGTTGTAATGTTAGCTAACTACAAGGCTGTTGTAATGTTAGCTAACTACAAGGCTGTTGTAATGTTAGCTAACTACAAGGCTGTTGTAACGTTAGTTGGCTACAAGGCTGTTGTAAATGTTAGCTAACTACAAGGCTGTTGTAATGTTAGCTAACTACAAGGCTGTTGTAATGTTAGCTAACTACAAGGCTGTTGTAATGTTAGCTAACTACAAGGCTGTTGTAATGTTAGCTAACTACAAGGCTGTTGTAATGTTAGCTAACTACAAGGCTGTTGTAATGTTAGCTAACTACAAGGCTGTTGTAATGTTAGCTAACTACAAGGCTGTTGTAACGTTAGTTGGCTACAAGGCTGTTGTAAATGTTAGCTAACTACAAGACTGTTGTAACGTTAGCTGGCTACAAGGCTGTTGAAATGTTAGCTAACTACAAGGCTGTTGTAACGTTAGCTGGCTACAAGGCTGTTGTAACTAATAGTTTTCCAGTTTACTCCATATTGGCTTAAATGGGTTTCTGTTTTTTTCCGCTTCCCTCTGGAAAATCAGCTGTTAATATTAACTAAATACTCATTACTACATTATCTCTGTTGCCATTCATTATTGTTTATTAACTTGTATTGCTATATGATAATGTTGATAATGTTTTCGTGCAGGGTTGGATAAATTTGATCGGGTTAGGGGCCAGGAACTCGTGACGGGCCGCAGTGGCTGCTGGGTCTACGCACAGCGTTACCCACACATGCAGTCAGAGCCAGCCCATCCCTGTCTTTTACTGTGTTGTGTAAAGAATCCAATGGTTTACCTTGTATTCAGTACAATTCACATTATCTCGCTAATAGCAATGGATACGGTGCTACTCGTGGCAATGTCATTTCGCTGAGTCTACTTTTAGCAGAAAAAAATAAAACTGCTCAACATTGGGGCGGCAGGGTAGCCTAGTGGTTAGAGCGTTGGACTAGTAACCGAAAGGTTGCAAGATCGAATCCCAGAGCTGACAAGGTAAAAGTCTGTCGTTCTGCCCCATGAACAAGGCAGTTAACCCACTGTTCCTAGGCCGTAATTGACTTAACTGACTTGCCTAGTCAAATAAAGGTAAAATAAAATAATGTTTTCTTCCCCACAGCTGGACATGCCCAAGGAGAAGCTTATAGCCAACATGCAGACTGTCGTCGAGGATGTCTGCTCCCACCGGCCGGCTAGCTTCGGTATGTACCTACCATGATGATGAATTAATTTGATTTGACAAACAGAGCTTTTAAAGGGAATCGGACATTATATCACATTGGGTTTTAGAGAGGTAAAATTCATAGGAAGGTGCCTCAGTCATGTAACAATACGAACTTGGGTACCACCCACACAGCAAGTGTGTTCCCATCGGCTGGGTATCTTTGGTACGTACCACAAGGATGATGATTGGATTTTATTTGACACATTTAAAGTATAGAGTTGCCACCACAGAGGTCCTATAAATTATTTATTTAATTCTATAGTTGCCTCAGACATGTACAATAATGCACAGCTGTGTAGACGCTGTCCCCCCTGACAGAATGACAGCTGTGTAGACGCTGTCCCCCCTGACAGAATGACAGCTGTGTAGACGCTGTCCAACCCCTGACAGAATGACAGCTGTGTAGACTCTGTCCCCCCTGACAGAATGACAGCTGTGTAGACTCTGTCCCCCCTGACAGAATGACAGCTGTGTAGACGCTGTCCAACCCCTGACAGAATGACAGCTGTGTAGTCGCTGTCCAACCCCTGACAGAATGACAGCTGTGTAGTCGCTGTCCAACCCCTGACAGAATGACAGCTGTGTAGACGCTGTCCCCCCCTGACAGAATGACAGCTGTGTAGACGCTGTCCCCCCTGACAGAATGACAGCTGTGTAGACGCTGTCCCCCCTGACAGAATGACAGCTGTGTAGACGCTGTCCCCTCCTGACAGAATGACAGCTGTGTAGACGCTGTCCCCCCCTGACAGAATGACAGCTGTGTAGACGCTGTCCCCCCTGACAGAATGACAGCTGTGTAGACGCTGTCCCCCCTGACAGAATGACAGCTGTGTAGACGCTGTCTCCCCCTGACAGAATGACAGCTGTGTAGTCGCTGTCCCCCGCCGGACAGAATGACAGCTGTGTAGTCGCTGTCCCCCCCGGACAGAATGACAGCTGTGTAGTCGCTGTCCCCCCCGGACAGAATGACAGCTGTGTAGTCGCTGTCCCCCCCGGACAGAATGACAGCTGCGTAGACGCTGTCCAACCCCTGACAGAATGACAGCTGTGTAGACGCTGTCCCCTCAGAGACTTATTTAGGCAGCGAATAGATTCAACTTCAACACAGCGCTACATGCTATTAATCGTCCCGGGATTTGTCATTGTTGTTATTGAACTACACATTCCACGGCACTGAGTCTGTGGGTTGGCAAGACTTTTTAATACAAAGCCTTGCAAATGCAATGCGATATTGTTTGCTAGATAGGTGTTATTTTTTGTTGTTGTTGTTGTTGCCTACGAACAAACCAAACCCACACATTTTCTTCATAACTACGTTTTCCATTTGTGTGGTATGTTGTGAGAACGCAGATAAGAACGTATCTGAAGGGATTTGGTGTGGGCTAGAGGAATGCAACTGTTGTTTTGATCTGACGGACAGCCTTTAACCACCTCGTTGAGTTTTTTGTTTGACACGCACACACACACACACACACACACATAAACACACACATAAACACACACCCACAGACACTAGATCCAACACACCTGGGGATCTGTACACCTCTGTGAAGTTCTCTTTTGATTCTGAGCCAAGGGACAACTTTACCCAGCAGTAGAATGAACTCATACAGTCACATGAGGTTAGACACAATGTAACAATCAGATTGCCAGTAATGGATGATCATCATAACTATTAATAACTATCTTAAAAAAAAAAAAAACATATATATTTATGAACTTAATTTATTGATAATACAGATTTCATCCAAGCTAGGCAGTAATGATAAATGAGCTGATATAGTAGTAACTATTCTATCTGAAACAAGGGGGAATATTACTATCGGAAACCAAATGAACCGATCGAAGATTCTCCCGCTTCTATAAAGAACTTTACACCTCTGATTTTGTAAATCCAAACCAACCCAGTTCTTTCTAAGATAATGAAGAACTCCTCTTCTCTCAGCAGTGGAACATCTTGTGCTAGGAGACAACAACAACAACAAAATCTCTCAATTATCTCCAAAATGACATTGGGTAGAATGATTAAAGGAAATTTTACCTGGATTTGACGGTATTCACTCTGAGGTGAATTTTGGAATTAATTAATTGATTGAGGAGAGATGTGAATGCAGCACTAATTTCCCGATTTTATAAGAAAAAGGTGATGTCAGCCAGCGATCTCACTCGGTGGTTTAGACATGATTCTTCTATTTTTGATCAAAAAAAAAAAATATATATATATATAAAACTGTTTTCTAAAACGTTGTCGTCCCGTCTCGAGACCACATTGGACCAAAGCGGGTTTGTTATAAAACGTTTCTCTTCGTAGAACCTCCGTCCACTGTTACATATCTTAAATGGTTCATCAGAAACAACAGCTCATTGGGCTGCTTGATCTCTTGATGCAGGACAAGCTTTTTGATAAACTAGAATGGTCATGTCTCTGGTCTGAACATATGGGAATTGGCTCCAAATTTCATTCGTATGATTTAAAATACGTTATGCCAATCCCTCAGTCATAGTTCTAACAGGCAGTATCTGCTCCGGTCAGCGTCACTAGAAGCAGCAGACAAGGCGATCCGATATGTCCTTTGCTATTTTTATTGTCCGTTGAACCCCATGCCCAGGCAATTCGTCAATCGAAGGAAACAACAATTTCCCCTAAAAATCTGCTGATCACGTCATCTCATTATACGTAGAAGATATTTTGCTGTATCTAGACAATGTATCTCAATCGCTCCCAAACGCATTGAAGATCATAGAGACATTTCGGCTTAATCTCAAGTTCATCCTAAATTGGTTTAGACATGATTCTTCCGTTCCCTGGCTGAGTGTAGAGAGTAATATGGTGTTTCCTATTGCCCTGGAAGAAGTGGTCTCCACTGATGTATCCATGATGTAATTCCCTACTTAGAACCCAGGAGACTAGTACATCTGTCTATAGGTACATCCATATAGAATTCTGTACTTAGTATTTTTATTATTATGAAATGAAGGAACATTTTTAGGACTGGTTAGGGATACAGGACAGGAAGAGGATGGAACCCCCTCTGCTCCGGGGCCGTATGTGGATCGGGGACGGCAGCACTGCCAATAGACTAGACCTAGGCACTGTGCCAAGCTATATCTGACGCCCCTTCTCTCTTCCCTTTTGCCTCCACAGGACATTTCATAGAGCGAGCGATCGTCAGTAGTCAGACGAGTGAAGCCTTGCTCTTTAAGAGTGAAGAACTCGTACAGAAAACCCCAACGAATAAGGATGCTTGACAGGTTGCTTGTGATTTGATGTATTACTGACTGTGTGTACTGTAATTGAATAAAGTGTGACCATATTATGGTTTACTGACTGTCTTGTGGACATTTCATATTTAGAATTGACCTTTAAATCGCTCTGGATAATAAGTTGCCTGGAATGGAATGTGAAATTGAATGTGATCTTGTGAGTAAAGGAGACTACTGCCTAAAAGTGTCTGCTAAAGAACTAACATTTTTAAATGTAATTGCTATTAGTAGAATAGAATATTGTATAGGCCAGTGGAATGATTCAATAATACACTGACTGAATACAGTTCCTATTTGCCACACTAGATGGCAGTATCAACATGTATTAACAGGATCAACTATTATTATGTGTCTGCCCCGAAGTCTGAGCCTCATTTACATATCAGCTGTCCGGATGTAGTCAATCCACAAACGTGAATAACTAAACCACGTGGATTCACAATGATTGTCTTCTGAATAGACAATAGTTCAGATCACTTTTAGGGTGATGCAATTTTTAAAAAGAAAACCTAGCCCAATCTACATTTGCTTATTTTAATAGCATTTTCCATTGCACATAGCCATAGACAAGATGTTTAGGGGTGCCGCGCTACAGATGGCTACTATAGCGGTCCTCTAATACAGAACTAGTAAAGGCCCAGTGTACTACTTTTGTGAAAATAATCATATTTAATAAAAAAAGTGTTCCGATTTTTCAGCCCCCTACTTCCCGCAGCGATGCACATAGCCACCTTCACTTGGAGGGGAACGCTGACGATCTCACGCATCCATTGGGTAGAGGTGGCAAGTGTTGTTTTTCAAATGGAAAAGGCCACGAGTCATTTGGATTTATTTTCTTGGGACACAAAAAAAAAGCGTTTTTTTCCGTTGATTGAAGATTAGGTTGCTTCCACGTGACCCACTGAGGAATCTCCGCTCAGTGCGTCTTTTTGAACGCGCTCTCTCAATTGACTGGGATTGACCACAGTGGTCATTTTAATCCAGTAGTCAAATGTTCTTTATGCCTAATGTCTAAACACTATAATACAATAGCTACAATACAGGTATTTCCAAAGGAGTGTTGATGTGGTCTTACACCATTGCCCCTAAATAGAACTCATTAATAACATGGTAGTAGCCTATCATATTGGGCCCGTTCAAGCATGACGTTATCGGAATGAGAGAGATGTAAAATAGCTGTCGTTTTTCAATGGGGCATATGCATAGCACTATCTTGTATTCGTTGTGAGCAGACGGCACATCATACATTTTCTATCCCTACTGCGTGTAATTAAGTGAGTCCGTTTGGAGAGAGGAGAGGCTGTGTAGCATGTAACTTTATAGCGTCGGCCCGCTTCTTGCGCCGCGCAGGTCACTGGATAAATTATATGGTTTCCAGAGGGGTTTTCGCCCGTCGTCATGCTTTTAAATCTACGGTCGGTGACACCTGCGTTTTTGTCTTGAAGTTTCGCCGACCGCGAACAGTTGGGGTCTGCATTCCTTTTTTTCCTCCGGAGTCCAGACCCGCACCGTTTTTCAGAGAGGGAGAGAGGGTCCCCGTTTGTCCTACCTGCTGTCTTTACGCGTAGCCCAACATGCGAACTATTCTCTAGCCCGGTCAAACATACACTGCCAAAATTTTCCCGGTGTTATTGTTTATCTGGAACTTCGGGGAAACAAAAATTATATTTGAGAATCGGTGTGATTTGAACTATGAAGATACTGCATTCAGCACCGTTGGATTTAATGTCTTGTGTGCATGAGGTGAACATGGGTTTAGGATGGATCTTCGTAGCCGCTTTGGCTGGAATTCTCACCACCACTCCAGGAATACAAGGTGGGTATTTTGCCTCTTAAGTCAAGTGAATTAACAATATGTTCATTGATTATGAAAATAACATCTCTAGTAGGCCTACAAAAAGGTTTTAGGCTATGAGTCTATTCTTTATAATTTAGTCGATTGCGCAAAGTTGCCAATATGTAGTCTGTTTGACTGTGTTTATGCTCTAAATATATTTTCTGCATTAAACATTTTATCGGGTTGGGCAACTTAGTTCTGACATTCTAAAACAGAAATAGAACTCCAGGCATTATTACGTTAAAGAATAGGCTGTTATTCTGTTATTACACGGGTATGTACCACACAGTCCAATAATCACATCTAAACCAGTTGGCTCCCTTGCTATTTTTCCCCTGGGGGAAGAAATGTCCCATTTCAGAATCAGCATCTGAATGACTCGTATTACCATTAAGACAATATAATCACAGCATAATCTGCAATCTGGCTCCAATTCAGATTGAATTGATCAAATGCCCCAAATGGAGTCACTCACACCCATGCCTAAATAAACTTGCTTTACTATAACCCAAATATAATAACCCTAGGCTTTTACCTTATCATCGAATCGCATTATCTATCACTCTTCAGTCAAATGAATTAGGAGACATTGCGTTATAGCCGCCTCCGTCTCCATATTAAAATGTGGGGCCACAGTAAAATGTCTCTGCAGGAGCACAGGGCAATAAGGCTTAGCTGTGGATTTGGTGCCCTCTCCCACAGGGCGACTCGGTCAGACAGGCATTCAATAAATGAGAGAGACCTGTGGGTATCACACTTTACTGACAGCCTGCACGTATGTTTTGTTAACTGTTATAAGCATGTGTGAGGCTTAGTAATAATCAATTTGTATAGTTTTTTTTTCCTTTTTTCGGTAACTTTACTTGAGACCTAAAATCTTAAGGAATTCCTAGTTCAGTGAACTAAGGTAGTCTTAGTCAGAGGTGCTGTACTACTATAGCAACCCCATTAAAACAACACCACTATAGCAACCCCATTAAAACAACACCACTATAGCAACCCCATTAAAACAACACCACTATGGCAGCCCCATTAAAACAACACCACTATAGCAACCCCATTAAAACAACACCACTATAGCAACCCCATTAAAACAACACTACTATAGCAACCCCATTAAAACAACACTACTATAGCAACCCCATTAAAACAACACCACTATGGCAACCCCATTAAAACAACACCGCTATGGCAACCCCATTAAAACAACACCACTATGGCAACCCCATTAAAACAACACCACTATAGCAACCCCATTAAAACAACACCACTATGGCAGCCCCATTAAAACAACACTACTATGGCAGCCCCATTTAAAACAACGCTAATATGGCAGCCCCATTTAAAACAACACTACTATGGCAGCCCCATTTAAAACAACGCTAATATGGCAGCCCCATTTAAAACAGCACTACTATGGCAACCCCATTAAAACAACACTACTATGGCAACCCCATTAAAACAACACCACTATGGCAGCCCCATTTAAAACAACGCTAATATGGCAGCCCCATTTAAAACAACGCTAATATGGCAGCCCCATTTAAAACAACACTACTATGGCAGCCCCATTAAAACAACACCACTACAGCAACCCCATTAAAACAACACCACTATAGCAACCCCATTAAAACAACACCACTATGGCAACCCCATTAAAACAACACCACTATGGCAACCCCATTAAAACAACACCACTATAGCAACCCCATTAAAACAACACCACTATGGCAGCCCCATTAAAACAACACTACTATGGCAGCCCCATTTAAAACAACGCTAATATGGCAGCCCCATTTAAAACAACACTACTATGGCAGCCCCATTTAAAACAACGCTAATATGGCAGCCCCATTTAAAACAACACTACTATGGCAACCCCATTAAAACAACACTACTATGGCAACCCCATTAAAACAACACCACTATGGCAGCCCCATTTAAAACAACGCTAATATGGCAGCCCCATTTAAAACAACGCTAATATGGCAGCCCCATTAAAACAACACTACTATGGCAGCCCCATTAAAACAACACTACTATGGCAGCCCCATTAAAACAACACTACTATGGCAGCCCCATTAAAACAACACTACTATGGCAGCCCCATTTAAAACAACGCGAATATGGCAGCCCCATTAAAACAACACCACTATGGCAGCCCCATTAAAACAACACTACTATGGCAGCCCCATTTAAAACAACGCGAATATGGCAGCCCCATTAAAACAACACCACTATGGCAGCCCCATTAAAACAACACTACTATGGCAGCCCCTTTAAAACTGTATAAACATACAGAATGCGCTGTAGTAAGTACTATAGTATTCTATAGTGAACTGTATAAACATACAGAATGCGCTGTAGTAAGTACTATAGTATTCTATAGTGAACTGTATAAACATACAGAATGCGCTGTAGTAAGTACTATAGTATTCTATAGTAAACTGTATAAACATACAGAATGCGCTATAGTAAGTACTATAGTATTCTATAGTGAACTGTATAAACATACAGAATGCGCTGTAGTAAGTACTATAGTATTCTATAGTGAACTGTATAAACATGCAGAATGCACTGTAGTAAGTACTATAGTATTCTATAGTAAACTGTATAAACATACAGAATGCGCTGTAGTAAGTACTATAGTATTCTATAGTAAACTGTATAAACATACAGAATGCGCTATAGTAAGTACTATAGTATTCTATAGTGAACTGTATAAACATACAGAATGCGCTATAGTAAGTACTATAGTATTCTATAGTAAACTGTATAAACATACAGAATGCGCTATAGTAAGTACTATAGTATTCTATAGTGAACTGTATAAACATACAGAATGCGCTGTAGTAAGTACTATAGTATTCTATAGTGAACTGTATAAACATGCAGAATGCACTGTAGTAAGTACTATAGTATTCTATAGTAAACTGTATAAACATACAGAATGCGCTGTAGTAAGTACTATAGTATTCTATAGTAAACTGTATAAACATACAGAATGCGCTATAGTAAGTACTATAGTATTCTATAGTGAACTGTATAAACATACAGAATGCGCTATAGTAAGTACTATAGTATTCTATAGTAAACTGTATAAACATACAGAATGCGCTGTAGTAAGTACTATAGTATTCTATAGTGAACTGTATAAACATACAGAATGCGCTATAGTAAGTACTATAGTATTCTATAGTAAACTGTATAAACATACAGAATACACTGTAGTAAGTACTATAGTATTCTATAGTGAACTGTATAAACATACAGAATGCGCTGTAGTAAGTACTATAGTATTCTATAGTGAACTGTATAAACATACAGAATGCGCTATAGTAAGTACTATAGTATTCTATAGTGAACTGTATAAACATACAGAATACACTGTAGTAAGTACTATAGTATTCTATAGTGAACTGTATAAACATACAGAATGCGCTGTAGTAAGTACTATAGTATTCTATAGTGAACTGTATAAACATACAGAATGCGCTATAGTAAGTACTATAGTATTCTATAGTAAACTGTATAAACATACAGAATACACTGTAGTAAGTACTATAGTATTCTATAGTGAACTGTATAAACATACAGAATGCGCTATAGTAAGTACTATAGTATTCTATAGTAAACTGTATAAACATACAGAATACACTGTAGTAAGTACTATAGTATTCTATAGTGAACTGTATAAACATACAGAATGCGCTGTAGTAAGTACTATATTATTCTATAGTAAACTGTATAAACATACAGAATGCGCTGTGTGTCGACAGACGACAGGTGATGGGTCACATGTACACCGCCGTCGTTCTCTTCCGGTGCTGTGACTGTGTGACGTCTGTTCAACTCTCAGAGTGACACTTTCCCCAAGATCAGATTTCCCCAGTCATTTTTTTTTGTCAGGCCCCCCAGCTCACAGATGTAGTGAAGCGTGTGCACACAGCCACAGCAACTATAGTTTTGTTTTCTCAACAATTAACACTCCGTTGTTTAAATCACGGCTTACTTTTCGAACGGCTACAACCTGCTGTGACGTTAACCTCACTGACTCCGGTGGACGGACACACACACAACGCTTACCTACTCTGGTCCTAGTGTAATATTGACGTAGATAGAAGACCTTAAGTTCATACTTGTATTGTATTTTCTCCTCACTCCCACAGGAGCATGTGTCTATCAGGGATCTCTGTTTGCGGTAAGTGTGTTTTTTTCTCTCCATTCCTTCCCCCCCCGGGCCACATTTATTTACACACGCATCCCATTCATTTCATTACGTCTCTATTGTCTCCTTCGCTTCTCACGTCTCAAAATGATGAGGAATGAAACGGGCCCCGTTTCGCGTTGGTGCTGATGCCTAGATGTGTAGAGCTGCTGCATCATCTATTACCCTGCATTAACTCATCCCGTTATGTAGGAACGTGTTACCCGAGGTCGTGTTCCTAAAGCAGGGTTACGGTGACGGTGTGTCTTCCTACTGTCTGTCTATGGGGGGGGGAGATTGTTTCACTCGACCGTTGTCTGAGATGTAGCTGGTTAATTATGCATAGCTGCTGCTGACTTTGTGAATCATTAATAGTGAAGAGGATATGACTACTAGGTGTCCCAACTGCCCCCCCCTCCTCCCCTATTCTCTATATAGTGCACTACCTTTCACTGGGGCCCATAGGGCTCTGGTCAAAAGGAGTGCACTAAATAGGGAGGAGGGTGTCATTTCGGTCACAGGCTAGATGGTTGTCTTGGAAGTGGTTGCTTGTCTCCTACTACTATTTATGGAGGAAGCTATATGGATGTCTGAGCACTGTAGGAGAAGGTTATGAAGGAAGCTATATGGATGTCTGAGCACTGTAGGAGAAGGTAATGAAGGAAGCTACAGTGCCTTCAGAAGGTTTTCAGACCCCTTGACATTTTCCACAATTTGTTACACTACAGCCTTAATCTAAAATGGATTAAATAATTTGTGCCGCTCATCAATCTACACATAATACCCCATAATGACAAAGGAAAATCTGTTTTTTTTATTTATAAAAAAAAACCTATATCACCTTTACATAAGTATTCAGACCCTTTACTCAGTACTTTGTTGAAGCACCTTTGGCAGCAATTAGTTGTCCTGTTGGAAGGTGAATCTTCGCCCCCAGTCTGAGGTCCTGAGCACTCTGGAGCAGGTTTCCATCAAGGATCTCTCTGTACTTTTCTCCGTCCATATTTGCCTCGATCCTGACTAGTCTCCCAGTCCCTGGCACTGAAAAACATCCCCACAGCATGATGCTGCCACCACCATGCTTCACCGTAGGGATGGTGCCAGGTTTCCTCCAGACGTGATACTTGGCGTTCAGGCCAAAGAGTTCAATATTGGTTTCATCAGACTAGAGAATCTTGTTTCTCATGTTTCATTAGGTGCCTTTTGGCAAACTCCAAGCGGGCTGTCATGTGCCTTTTACTGATTAGTGGCTTCCATCTGGCCACTCTACCATAAAGGCCTGGTTGGTGGAGTGCTGCAGAGATGGTTGTCCTTCTAGAAGGTTCTCCCATCTCCACAGAAAAATTCTGGAGCTCTTTCAGAGTGACCATCGGGTTCTTGATCACCTCCCTGACCAAGGCCCTTCTCCCCCGATTGTGGGTTGCCAGTTATAGGAAGAGTCTTGGTGATTCCATTTTTAGGAATGATGGAGGCCACTGTGTTTTTGGGGATCTTGAATCCTGCAGAATTTTTTTGGTACTCTTCCCCAGATCTGTTACTCGACCCAATCCTGTCTGGGAGATCTACGGACAATTCCTTTATTTAACCAATTTTAGAATAAAGCTGTAACGTAACAAAATGTGGAAAAGGTCAAGGGTTCTGAATACTTTCTGAAGGCACTATGTATGGATGCAAACTGGTATTGAAGCTGGAACTCTGCAGGGTAGGATGCAAACTGGTATTGAAGCTGGAACTCTGCAGTGTAGGATGCAAACTGGTATTGAAGCTGGAACTCTGCAGGGTAGGATGCAAACTGGTATTGAAGCTGGAACTCTGCAGGGTATGTGGCAAACTGGTATTGAAGCTGGAACTCTGCAGTGTAGCCTACAAACTGGTATAGAAGCTGGAACTCTGCAGTGTAGAACTACAAACTGGTATTGAAGCTGTAACTCTGCAGTGTAGAAATATAAACTGGTATTGAATCTGGAATTCTGCAGTGTAGGCCTAGAAACTGGTATTGAAGCTGGAACTCTGCAGTGTAGCCTACAAACTGGTATTAAAGCTGGAACTCTGCAGTGTAGCCTACAAACCGGTTATTGAAGCTGTAACTCTGCAGTGTAGCCTACAAACTGGTATTGAAGCTGGAACTCTGCAGTGTAGATATACAAACTGGTATTGAGGCTGGAATTCTGCAGTGTAGGATGCAAACTGGTATTGAAGCTGGAACTCTGCAGGGTAGGATGCAAACTGGTATTGAAGCTGGAACTCTGCAGTGTAGGATGCAAACTGGTATTGAAGCTGGAACTCTGCAGGGTAGGATGCAAACTGGTATTGAAGCTGGAACTCTGCAGGGTATGTGGCAAACTGGTATTGAAGCTGGAACTCTGCAGTGTAGTCTGCAAACTGGTATTGAAGCTGGAACTCTGCAGTGTAGTCTGCAAACTGATATTGAAGCTGGAACTCTGCAGTGTAGTCTGCAAACTGGTATTGAAGCTGGAACTCTGCAGGTTAGGCTGCAAACTGGTATTGAAGCTGGAACTCTGCAGTGTAGCCTACAAACTGGTATAGAAGCTGGAACTCTGCAGTGTAGAACTACAAACTGATATTGAAGCTGTAACTCTGCAGTGTAGAAATATAAACTGGTATTGAATCTGGAATTCTGCAGTGTAGGCCTAGAAACTGGTATTGAAGCTGGAACTCTGCAGTGTAGCCTACAAACTGGTATTAAAGCTGGAACTCTGCAGTGTAGCCTACAAACTGGTATTGAAGCTGGAACTCTGCAGTGTAGCCTACAAACTGGTATTGAAGCTGGAACTCTGCAGTGTAGCCTACAAACTGGTATTGAAGCTGGAACTCTTCAGTGTAGCCTACAAACTGGTATTGAAGCTGGAACTCTTCAGTGTAGCCTACAAACTGGTATTGAAGCTGGAACTCTTCAGTGTAGCCTACAAACTGATATTGAAGCTGGAACTCTGCAGTGAGCTGTTTCATTCTTGCTGATGTCTAATCTATAGATGTATTGTATGGATTGGTTTCTTTGCCTCTCTTTCATTCTGTGTGTGCTGTTTCACGTTTGCTGATCATGTTGAATGTCTTTACATCTCTGTGCTGTGAATCACAAAGCAATCAAAACGTTTAGAATTTCTTATTTAACAAGATATTGTGATGTTCATACATAGACCAAGGCCGGTCTCGGTCATTCCATTGACATGTAGAGAGAGACAGGGGTTCTGCCTGGGTGGGAACGGGAGGAATGCTGCCTGGGTGAGATCAGGAGGAATGCTGCCTGGGTGAGATCAGGAGGAATGCTGCCTGGGTGAGAACAGGAGAAGACAACATTCAGAATGTGCTCTGCGTTCTTGTCTATACCTTGAAAACCTTCTGAGGAAAGAACCAACACCTTTATAACAAACAGAGTGGGTATTTGGCCCAAACCCTGCTTTTCTCCCCTGAAACAACAGGTCATCTCTCTTAAAACACAGTTGAACACGGTTCTCAGAGGTAGTTTTGCGGTTCCCTGGCGAATTTACACACAGGTTTAATGGCGATTGGCGGGTAATGACAAATTCCTGCTTCGGGCCGCTGTGTGATCAACGTGATTACAGTAGAGGTTTGCGTAGAGCTACAGAACAGCTCTCTCTCTCGCTATTTCCTATCTTTCTCTCTCTCACTCCCGTTCTCTCTCTCTGTTCTCTCTCTCTCTCGCTTTCTCTCTCACTCCGATTAAATAAAGATACTTTTCTGTATATATATATATTTTTTTAACTCACTCTCTCTCTGTCCTCCCAAGAACACACAGAACACTGCTTTGGAAAGAAGTTAGCCACTGTATAATTACACTCCTCGTCCGCAATTAGAGAGAAAATGAATAGGGGATGAGGAGGGAGTGATTGAAGGGTGAAGTGGAAGAGGAGGACAGAAGGTAAAAGGGGCGGGAGAGGAGGACAGAAGGAACGAGGGGTGGGAGAGGAGGACAGAAGGAACGAGGGGTGGGAGAGGAGGACAGAATGAACGAGGGGCGGGAGAGGAGGACAGAAGGAACGAGGGGTGGGAGAGGAGGACAGAAGGAACGAGGGGTGGGAGAGGAGGACAGAAGGAACGAGGGGCGGGAGAGGGAGGACAGAAGGAACGAGGGGCGGGAGAGGAGGACAGAAGGAACGAGGGGCGGGAGAGGAGGACAGAATGAACGAGGGGCGGGAGAGGAGGACAGAAGGAACGAGGGGTGGGAGAGGAGGACAGAAGGAACGAGGGGCGGGAGAGGAGGACAGAAGGAACGAGGGGCGGGAGAGGAGGACAGAATGAACGAGGGGTGGGAGAGGAGGACAGAATGAACGAGGGGTGGGAGATCCTTCGACCTCATGACTTGGTTTGTGCTCTGACATGCTCTGTCAATTGTGGCACCTTATATAGACAGGTATGTGCCTTTCCAAATCATGTCCAATCAATTGACTTTACCACAGGTGGACTCCAATCAAGTCGTTGAAACATCTCAAGGATGATCAATGGAAACAGAATGGACCTGAGCTCAATTTAGAGTCTCGTAACAATGTCTGAATACTTATGTAAATAAGGTATTTCTGTTTAATTTTTAAAAGTAAATTTGCAAAAGATTCAAAAAAACTGTTTTCGTTTTGTCATTATGGGGTATTGTGATGTCATTATGGGGTATTGTGTGTAGATTGCTGAGGATTTTTATTTAATTTAATCCATTTTAGAGTAAACGTAACAAAATGTGGTACTTTCCCGAAGGTACTGTAGTAAGTACTGTAGTATTCTATAGTAAACTGTAGTATTTTTTTTATGTGGGTTAAATGGTTGGGAGTATATAGGGGTGTTTCCCCAGACAGATTAAGCCTAGTCCTTGACTATAAAGCACTTTCAATGGAGATTCTCCATTAAGTTTCTTAGTCCAGGACTAGGTTTTTAATCTTTTTTTGGGAAAACCCGCCCAGTTAATTGATTAATTGAATTGAATAATTAAAAGTAGTAGCTGCTGCAGCTGGAGATAATATCACAGAACTTAAATAGGATGTGTAAATGGCCTAGAGCAGGGTTATTCAACTCTGACCCTACAAGGTCCGAAGCCTGCTGCTTTTATCCTATACCCCGATTTGTTAATTGCACCCACCTGGTGTCCCAGATCTAAATAAGTCCCTGATTAAAGGGGAACAATGGAAAACAAATGCATTGGAACTGGCTTGGAGGTCCAGAGTTGAGTTTGAGGGGTCTAGAAGGTATGTGAGAAGTAAAAAAATTTTGTGGGGGGGGGTTTCCTGCTCGGCTGTCAATGACATAATGAACTGGAAATGGTGACTTCGGGCTCAATGTAAAACTTTCCTGCTGCCGCCTTGGGATATACTATTTCTTCATACTTATTAACCTGGAGACAAATATAACATTCTCCCCTCCCTCAACCTCCCTTGGAGCGCATGGGTGATCAGGCATATAGAAGCACCTTTGTGGTTGTCAAACATCCGGGTCGAGACGCATATTGCCAGTTTACCCAAACACAGATTAAGCCTAGCCCTACTAATTTTTAGACTGAACAGCATGTTGAATGGAGGATCTCCATTGCCCAGGCATTTAGAATCAGGTTTGTGGCTCTCAAACATCCAGACGATTAGACTTTAAGAAAAGAGGACACATGATGGCTGTACCCTATATAGCTAACTTTGCAACAGAGCGTCTGAGAGTTAGTGGTCCTTTGTAGCTCAGTTGGTAGAGCATGGTACTTGTAACACCAGGATAGAGGGTTCAAATCCCAGGACCACCCATACTTAAAATGTATGGGCGCATGACTATAAGTTACTTTAGATATAAGCATCTGCGTAAACTTTAATATAAGAGTTCCATTCAAATAGTTTTGTCTTTCTTTAAGAGCTTCAGTTCCTCGCTCCACTACAGCTGGACTGTTAAATGAGTTGCTGCTTGCCATGGCTCCTGGACTGGAACTAAGACTTTTCTCACCATGCGTACCACACAGACAGACAGCCCTGACGATAGTGGGGGGAGTAGAGAGGAGTGGCAAACCTTTGTCAAACAGAACACCCAGTGCTAGGCTAATGTGCAAACAAATAAGCTAGCGCTAGCTATTCCGCAGTCCTCCCTCCCGCTCCCCCAGGCCATACCTAGGCTAATAGGCAAACAAACAAGCAAGCTATTCCCCCAGCTCTGCCACACTCCCTTCCTCTCCAGACCGGCCGGTTGTAGCGTTGATGGCTTTATCTCCGGCATGTTATGTTTGGGAGGTCCTCAACCCTTTGTCTCCCAGTTCACTTCGACTGTTTGGCCCCTTGATTCAGCCTACAGCAATAGACTGCGTCCCAAATTGCACCCTATTCCTTATATATTGGAGTCCAATCTGAGTTCCTTGAGTTACATAAAGGGGTGCCCCAAGGTTTCGATACTCAGCCCACTACTGTTTACAATTTATATAAATAACATTGCTGATGCTATAAAAAAAATATATATTAATTTGTATGCAGATGATAAAGGTTGGCCAAGCCTTTACAAATTTGAAATCCAATTTTCCAGCCCTGCAGAGCTCACTATTGGAACTAAAGTTAGTGCTAAATGCAAACAAAACAAAATGCATGCTTTTTTTCTAGGTCCTATAACACAGATTTATACCACTAGATGCTGTTTTCCATTGGGCCCTCAGGTTTATTACTGGGGATGGTTCTAGAACTCACCATTGGGCCCTTAGGTTTATTACTGGCGATGGTTCTAGAACTCACCATTGGGCCCTCAGGTTTATTACTGGGGATGGTTCTAGAACTCACCATTGGGCCCTTAGGTTTATTACTGGTGATGGTTCTAGAACTCACCATTGGGCCCTTAGGTTTATTACTGCCGATGGTTCTAGAACTCACCATTGGGCCCTCAGGTTTATTACTAGGGATGATTCTAGAACTCACCATTGGGCCCTTAGGTTTATTACTGGTGATGGTTCTAGAACTCACCATTGGGCCCTCAGGTTTATTACTGGTGATGGTTCTATGATGTATATACAGTATGTTTGATTCATTTATGCAGGGCCTCTAGTCTCAGTATGATTTCCCTGTCGAAGGTTTAAGAATAGAACACTACTTCTGGTCCAAAGTAGTGCACTATAAAGGGAATAGGGTGCAATTTGAGATGCAGTCAGTCTGTTTACCTCTCGTCTGTGGCTATGTGAATAGGCCCATAAGCCCCAGTTTACTCTCCCCCCTCTCCCTCCTCCCCACTCTCTCCCCTTCACCTCCCCCCTCCTTCCCTCTTTCTCCCCCTTCTCCCTCCTCTCCCTCCTCCCACTCTCCTAATCTGTCATTCTGCCCCTGAACAAGGCAGTTAACCCACTGTTCCCCGGTATACCGTCATTGTAAATAAGAATTTGTTTTTAACTGACTTGCCTAGTTAAATAAAAAACATATATACAAGGTTTCTGCTTGTGTCTCCATGTACAGTGCCGTAAAAAAAGTATTTTCCCCATTTCAGATTTTTTTCTATTTTTGACACAGAATATTATCAGATCTTCAACCAAAACCTAATATGAGATAAAAGCAAGTAAACAAATAGCAAAATGTTGATACTCTTTAATTGATTTAATAAACCAAGTTATGCAACACCTAATGCCCCTGTGCGATAAAATAATTTCCCCCTTACACTCAATAACTGGTTGTGCCACCTTGACTGCAGCCAAACACTTCCTATAGTTATTGATCAGGTTCTCATATCACTGTGGAGGAATTTTGGCCCACTCATCCATGCAGAGCTACTTTAACTCAACGACATTTGTTACAGTTTCAAGCATGCACTGCTTTTTTTTTAATAATGTCCTGCCACAACCTTTCAATGAGATTTAGGACTTTGGCCATTGCAAAAA
The DNA here is from genome assembly GCA_030435695.1 of Brachymystax lenok tsinlingensis. Taxonomy (NCBI): domain Eukaryota; kingdom Metazoa; phylum Chordata; class Actinopteri; order Salmoniformes; family Salmonidae; genus Brachymystax; species Brachymystax lenok. The sequence continues at coordinate 85,130,608 of CM059819.1, forward strand.
TTAAAATGTGTTGCTTTTCAGCTATTCTGATGTAGAATTGCTTGTGTGTTTTGGATCATTGTCTTGCTGCATGACCCAGCTGCACTTCAGCGCAAAGACATATTGCCTGACATTCTCCTGTAGAATTTTCCAATACAGAGCACAATTCATGGTTCCTTCAATGATGGCAACAGGTCCAGGTCCTGAGACAGCAAAGCATCCCCAGATCTCTACTACCACCATGCTTGACCTTTGGTATGACGTTTTTACTGTGGAATGCCGTGTTTGGTTTTTGCTAAATATAATATAAATATAATGTCATCCAATAAGTTATACTTTTGACTAATCTGTCCATAGAACATTCTTCCAGGAGTCTTGACGATCATCCAGGCACTTCCATAGACCCCCTACCAACCCCCTACAACCCCCTACCAACAATTTACCAACCCTCTACCAACCCCCTACTACCAACCCCCTACAACCCCCTACTACCAACCCCCTACAACCCCCTACCAACCCCTACCAACCCTCTACAACCCCTACCAACCCCCTACCAACACTCTACGACCCCTACCAGCCCCCTCCCAACCCTCTACAACCCCCTCCCAACCCTCTACAACCCTCTACCAACCCCCTACCAACCCTCTACACCCCTACACACCCTCTACAACCCCTCCCAACCCTCTACAACCCTCTACCAACCCCCTACCAACCCTCTACACCCCCTACACACCCTCTACAACCCCTAGCAACCGCCTACCAACCCCTACAACCCTCTACCAACCCCCTACCATCTACACCCCCTACCAACCATCTACACCCCCTACCAACCCCTACCAACCCCTACCAACCCTTTACCAACCCTTTACCAACCCCCTACCAACCATCTACACCCCCAACAAACCCCTATCAACCCCCTACCAACCCCTACCAACCTCTACAACCCCTCTACCAACCAACTACACCCTACCAACCCCTACCAACTCTCTCCAACCCCCTTCCAACCCCCTACCAACCCTCTACCAACCCTCTACACCCCCTACCAACCATCTACACCCCCTACCAACCCCCTACCAACTCTCTCCAACCCACTACAACCCCCTACCAAATCCTGGAGACAAAGGAAGGTATAAGGTGAACATGTGATAGACTTCTGTCTCCCTCCCTGACTGTAACCCCAGGCTAATATCCATCTCCACTGTCGTCATCTAGCTATAGTCATAGACTTCTTACGCTCGACCTGCTCAGTTTTCCACCAGAAAATGTCCAAAAAGAGTAGAACCAGCTCTATGATTTCACCATTAGATGTTCAATATTTCTTTGATAAAACGTTTTTTTTAAAGGAATAGTTTCACCATAATAAAATGAGAGTTCAGTCCACGTTACAGGGTTCAACTTAAAATGAGGGACAGACGTAAATTAATCACATTAAATAAATTATCTTCAGAAATGACTGTGAAAGCAATAAAAACAACCTGGGACTTTACAATGATGCGTGAAACTTGGAGACATTTTTGATTAAGAGGGTTGAAATGTTCCTAGAAGTGAGGTAGTGGTTGACGTGTCCCTAGAAGTGAGGTAGTGGTTGACGTGTTCCTAGAAGTGCGGTAGTGGTTGACGTGTTCCTAGAAGTGAGGTAGTGGTTGGCGTGTTCCTAGAAGTGAGGTGGGGTTGGCGTGTTCCTAGAAGTGAGGTAGTGGTTGACGTGTCCCCTAGAAGTGAGGTGGGGTTGGCGTGTTCCTAGAAGTGAGGTAGTGGTTGGCGTGTCCCTAGAAGTGAGGTAGTGGTTGGCGTGTCCCTAGAAGTGAGGTAGTGGTTGACGTGTTCCTAGAAGTGCGGTAGTGGTTGACGTGTTCCTAGAAGTGAGGTAGTGGTTGACGTGTTCCTAGAAGTGAGGTGGGGTTGACGTGTTCCTAGAAGTGAGGTAGTGGTTGACGTGTCCCTAGAAGTGAGGTGGGGTTGGCGTGTTCCTAGAAGTGAGGTAGTGGTTGGCGTGTCCCTAGAAGTGAGGTAGTGGTTGGCGTGTCCCTAGAAGTGAGGTAGTGGTTGGCGTGTTCCTAGAAGTGCGGTAGTGGTTGACGTGTTCCTAGAAGTGAGGTAGTGGTTGACGTGTTCCTAGAAGTGAGGTAGTGGTTGGCGTGTTCCTAGAAGTGAGGTAGTGGTTGGCGTGTTCCTAGAAGTGAGGTGGGGTTGACGTGTTCCTAGAAGTGAGGTAGTGGTTGACGTGTCCCTAGAAGTGAGGTGGGGTTGACGTGTTCCTAGAAGTGAGGTAGTGGTTGACGTGTCCCTAGAAGTGAGGTAGTGGTTGACGTGTCCCTAGAAGTGAGGTAGTGGTTGACGTGTTCCTAGAAGTGCGGTAGTGGTTGACGTGTTCCTAGAAGTGAGGTAGTGGTTGACGTGTTCCTAGAAGTGAGGTAGTGGTTGACGTGTTCCTAGAAGTGAGGTAGTGGTTGACGTGTCCCTAGAAGTGAGGTGGGGTTGACGTGTTCCTAGAAGTGAGGTAGTGGTTGACGTGTCCCTAGAAGTGAGGTAGTGGTTGACGTGTCCCTAGAAGTGAGGTAGTGGTTGACGTGTTCCTAGAAGTGCGGTAGTGGTTGACGTGTTCCTAGAAGTGAGGTAGTGGTTGACGTGTTCCTAGAAGTGAGGTAGTGGTTGACGTGTCCCTAGAAGTGAGGTAGTGGTTGACGTGTCCCTAGAAGTGAGGTGGGGTTGACGTGTTCCTAGAAGTGCGGTAGTGGTTGACGTGTTCCTAGAAGTGAGGTAGTGGTTGACGTGTCCCTAGAAGTGAGGTAGTGGTTGGCGTGTTCCTAGAAGTGCGGTAGTGGTTGACGTGTTCCTAGAAGTGAGGTAGTGGTTGACGTGTTCCTAGAAGTGAGGTAGTGGTTGACGTGTCCCTAGAAGTGAGGTAGTGGTCGACGTGTCCCTAGAAGTGAGGTAGTGGTCGACGTGTCCCTAGAAGTGAGGTAGTGGTTGACGTGTTCCTAGAAGTGAGGTAGTGGTTGACGTGTTCCTAGAAGTGCGGTAGTGGTCGACGTGTCCCTAGAAGTGAGGTAGTGGTTGACGTGTTCCTAGAAGTGAGGTAGTGGTTGACGTGTTCCTAGAAGTGAGGTAGTGGTCGACGTGTCCCTAGAAGTGAGGTAGTGGTTGACGTGTCCCTAGAAGTGAGGTAGTGGTTGACGGAGCATTGGTGAATTTTAGCACTTAGCGAGCCTTTATTCATAAACAAAAAAAATCTGATTTCTTAAATTCTCCATGTGGTCTATATTAAAGGGCACTTCATTTAATATAAAAGGCGTTTAAAAATTCTATACTGGTGCACAATTTCTGCTTAAAATATCAAAGGGATGCAACGGGAATCGGTTCCGTGCACTATAAAGGGAAAAGGGTAACATTCAGAATGCAGACTGGGGGTTTGTTGTGAACGAAGCTTTGGAAAAGCAATCTATTAGTTGTCAAAGTTAATCTGAACCACAATCTGATATAATATATCAATGGGTTTCAAGTTGGGTTCAATCCCATTTCAATTCCTTAACATTTAAGTAATTAAAATGATTGCAAAGTGATAGGAACACGGCTATATTATAAATACAACTATCTGCTGGTGACATCAGAATACGACTTGAGAGCACCAGTTAGCTCCAAAAGTGTTTAGTAGCTTTGACTGCACAGCGCATTCAGACACAGCGCATTCAGACACAGCGCATTCAGACACAGCGCATTCAGACACAGCGCATTCAGAACCATGCAGTGGCTAGCCACACTACAAACTTCATTGTTCCAGGTTCCCGTGAAACAATTGCAAAGACAGTCCAGCACAACATACCTGATAGTCTCCTGATTAGCAGGGAGTAGTCTGTATTTTGTTGTGTATTAAAAAACACAGTTCGAGATCATTTTTCTCTCGCTTTAGGAAATTAATGGGAAAAAGGTAATTCCAACACTGAAAGCCGAGGGCAACGTAAGGCACTTTACAGTTCATCAGTTTGATTAAGGTTGAGATTGTGTTGCTGACCACCACTGGCCTTCGTTAATGGTTTTGGCTGAGAAGAGGAGGAGAATGCAGACAGAGCATAGGGAGGAGAGTGCAGACAGAGAATAGGGAGGAGAGTGCAGACAGAGAATAGGGAGGAGAGTGCAGACAGAATAGGGATGAGAGTGCAGACAGAAAATAGGGATGAGAGTGCAGACAGAGAATAGGGAGAATAATGCAGTGAGACCGAAGCCACCCATGTTTGTGTTTACACTTCCTGTTGATTTGTTTATCTCCTCCATGGGAGACTTTGTACACCGAAACCGTTGTCTGGGAAACGGACATTGTGGAGTGGAGTTGACAGTAAGGTATATTACAGGCTCGAAGTTCAGGATGGAAAGAAATCTTTTAAATGACCTTGGTATTCTAATGAGGAAACTAACACCAAACTGTGAGGTATCTACAGTGTCAACAATGAGCTGTTTGGGCACTAGAATATAATAGGACTCAATGTCACAAATTTAAATGAGTGTGAAACTGTCTGGAACACATTTGATCCGGCTTGCCTTTTTGAATACAGGGAGAAGTACAAACTTCTGGTCTAGTTAGCGTTAGCAACATTTGGTGATCAGTGAGACTGAGAGCTAAACTAACCAACTAAGATAGCAAACAATGTAACAAAAGTATAATTTCAAGATTAGAAAAAAAATACTTCAACAGGCTCTCCAACAGAAATCACAGTAGCGTACCCCAGGTGCTCTTTTATTTAGCCATTTAAAATGTTTGCTACTTTGGAGAAGACTCTCCACTCTGCCATAGCTCTCATTGGCTTTTCATGCGTTTGAAACGTGAGCTTGTCCAAAAGGTGTCGGACTCAGTCGGAAGTTCATTGGAGCGCTGCGATTGATTGCCCAAAATACTGGGGTGGGGCTTAACGTCAATTAGCCTGGAGCGAATGTGTATCATGATTAGCCCTTCCACTTTATGCAATGAAGCGGAATTACATTTATTTTAAATTACATTTATATTAAATTACATATATTTAAAATTACATTTATATTGAATTACATTTATTTAAAATTACATTTATATTAAATTACATTTAGATTAAATTATATTTATTTTAAATTACATTTATATTACATTTATTTTAAATTACATTTATATTAAATTACATTTACTTCCACATACAACACCCATTCTGCCAGTTACATTCTGATAAAGGTCCCCAAAGCACACACATTCCTGAGTCGCTCCTCTTTTCAGTTCGCTGCAGCTAGCGACTGGAACGAGCTGCAAAAAAACACTCAAACTGTACAGTTTTATCTCCACCTCTTCATTCAAAGACTCGATCATGGACACTCTTACTGACAGTTGTGGCTGCTTTGTGTGATGTATTGTTGTCTCTACCTTCTTGCCCTTTGTGCTGTTGTCTGTGCCCAATAATGTCTGTACCATGTTTTGTGCTGCTACCATGTTGTGTTGCTACCATGTTGTTGTCATGTGTTGCTGCCATGCTGTGTTGTCATGTGTTGCTGCCATGCTGTGTTGTCATGTGTTGCTGCCATGCTGTGTTGTCATGTGTTGCTGCCATGCTGTGTTGTTGTCTTAGGTCTCTCTTTATGTCGTGTTGTGATGTGTTTTTTGTCCTGTATTTATATTTTTTAATCCCAGCCCCCTGTTCCCCTCAAGAGTCCTTTTGCCTTCTGGTAGGCCATCATTGTAAATAAGAATTTGTTCTTAACTGACTTAAATCCAAAAAATCAGTTTCACTGACTCAGGGTATTGAGAGAGTGTGTGTGTGTGTGTGTGTGCGCGAGCGTGAGTGCGTGCGAGCGTGCGTGCGAGCGTGCGTAATGTAAATTAATTATTTAAAAATCATACAAAGTGATTTTTGGGGATTTTTGTTTTAGACTCCGTCTCTCACAGTTGAAGTGTACCTATGGAAAACATTACAGACCTCTACATGCTTTGTAAGTAGGAAACACTGCTGATTTTGCAGGTTATCAAATACTTGTTCTCCCCACTGTATATACAAATATGCACACAGTGGGGAAAAAAAGTATTTAGTCAGCCACCAATTGTGCAAGTTCTCTCACTTAAAAAGATGAGAGAGGCCTGTAATTTTCATCATAGGTACACTTCAACTATGACAGACAAAATGAGGAAAAGAAATCCAGAAAATCACATTGTAGGATTTTTTATGAATTTATTTGCAAATTATGGTGGAAAATAAGTATTTGGTCACATACAAACAAGCAAGATTTCTGGCTCTCACAGACCTGTAACTTCTTCTTTAAGAGGCTACTCTGTCCTCCACTCATTACCTGTATTAATGGCACCTGTTTGAACTTGTTATCAGTATAAAAGACACCTGTCCACAACCTCAAACAGTCACACTCCAAACGCCACTATGGCCAAGACCAAAGAGCTGTCAAAGGACACCAGAAACAAAATTGTAGACCTGCACCAGGTTGGGAAGACTGCATCTGCAATAGGTAAGCAGCTTGGTTTGAAGAAATCAACTGTGGGAGCAATTATTAGGAAATGGAAGACATACAAGACCACTGATAATCTTCCTCGATCTGGGGCTCCACGCAAGATCTCACCCGTGGGATCAAAATGATCACAAGAACGGTGAGCAAAAATCCCAGAACCACACGGGGACCTAGTGAATGACCTGCAGAGAGCTGGGACCAAAGTAACAAAGCCTACCATCAGTAACACACTACGCCGCCAGGGACTCAAATCCTGCAGTGCCAGACGTGTCCCCCTGCTTAAGCCAGTACATGTTCAGGCAAGTCTAAAGTTTGCTAGAGAGCATTTGGATGATCCAGATGAGGATTGGGAGAATGTCAGATGAAACCAAAATATAACTTTTGGTAAAAACTCAACTCGTCGTGTTTGGAGGACAAAGAATGCTGAGTTGCATCCAAAGAACACCATACCTACTGTGAAGCATGGGGGTGGAAACATCATGCTTTGGGGCTGTTTTTCTGCAAAGGGACCAGGACGACTGATCCGTGTAAAGGAAAGAATGAATGGGGCCATGTATCGTGAGATTTTGAGTGAAAACCTCCTTCCATCAGCAAGGGCATTGAAGATGAAACGTGGCTGGGTCTTTCAGCATGACAATGATCCCAAACACACCGCCGAACGAAGGAGTGGCTTCGAAGAAGCATTTCAAGGTCCTGGAGTGGCCTAGCCAGTCTCCAGATCTCAACCCCATAGAAAATCTTTGAAAGTCCGTGTTGCCCAGCGACAGCCTCAAAACATCACTGCTCTAGAGGAGATCTGCATGGAGGAATGGGCCAAAATACCAGCAACAGTGTGTGAAAACCTTGTGAAGACTTACAGAAAACGTTTGACCTCTGTCATTGCCAACAAAGGGTATATAACAAAGTATTGAGATAAACTTTTTTGTTATTGACCAAATACTTATTTTCCACCATAATTTGCAAATAAATTCATTAAAAATCATACAATGTGATTTTCTGGATTTTCTTTCCTCATTTTGTCTGTCATAGTTGAAGTGTACCTATGATGAAAATTACAGGCCTCTCTCATCTTTTTAAGTGAGAGAACTTGCACAATTGGTGGCTGACTAAATACCTTTTTTCCCCCACTGTATATAAACATTCACACATATACACATACTTATGATTTGTTTTGTGTTGTTATCCAGATTGAAGGTTATTACCCACCAGATTGTGTAGTGCTAATATTGAGTCTAACTTACCGATATTGAGTATTACGTTTTTATCTTCAGGGTGGTCTGCATAGCTGTGCTCAGTCGGCCACTTCCCTTTGCACACTCTTGGCATTATCTCAACCAGCTCAAAAAAAAAAAAATATATATATATATATACATACACACATATGTGAACACACATGTGTACACACACACATACTGTAAGTGAACACACACACACACACACGTACACACACACACACACACACACACACATATGTGAACACACATGTACACACACACATACTGTAAGTGAACACGCACCACACACACACACGTACACACACACACACACACATATACTGTCATGGAATAAAATCACTTCTAATTTTAGCTTTTGGCATACCCTCAGACACGGGCGAAGATGAATGAACCCGTTTCCACACTTTAGATAGATAGTCATGACTGCGTTTCCACACTTTAGATAGATAGTCATGACTGCGTTTCCACACTTTAGATTGATAGTCATGACGTTGTTTCCACACTTTAGATAGATAGTCATGACTGCGTTTCCACACTTTAGATAGATAGTCATGACTGCGTTTCCACACTTTAGATAGATAGTCATGACTGCGTTTCCACACTTTAGATAGATAGTCATGACTGCGTTTCCACACTTTAGATTGATAGTCATGACGTTGTTTCCACACTTTAGATAGATAGTCATGGCGGCGATCAATACTTTTTGATTACTGGTCTGTGCCTCTGGTGATGTTCTCTGAACTCCAGTAATTACATAGTTCTGTCTCTGTCTCTTAAGAGAGTCAAAGAGCCTGGGGAAGTTTGTACCGGAACATGGATGAATCCACCTTTTAGGCTCCTGCTTGTCTTGCAAATTATCTTTAAGAGGCTGGTCCTGGTGTTGTCCGGGTGTTGTCCTGGTGTTGTCCTGGTGTTGTCCTGGGGTATTCCTCGTAGTACTGTGGTCTAGACTCAAATGGAACCCTATTCCTCGTAGTACTGTGGTCTAGACCCAAATGGAACCCTATTTCTCGTAGTACTGTGGTCTAGACTCAAATGGAACCCTATTCCTCATAGTACTGTGGTCTAGACTCAAATGGAACCCTATTCCTCGTAGTACTGTGGTCTAGACCCAAATGGAACCCTATTTCTCGTAGTACTGTGGTCTAGACCCCAAATGGAACCCTATTCCTCGTAGTACTGTGGTCTAGACCCCAAATGGAACCCTATTCCTCGTAGTACTGTGGTCTAGACCCCAAATGGAACCCTATTTCTCGTAGTACTGTGGTCTAGACTCAAATGGAACTCTATTTCTCGTAGTACTGTGGTCTAGACTCAAATGGAACCCTATTTCTCGTAGTACTGTGGTCTAGACCCCAAATGGAGCCCTATTCCTCGTAGTACTGTGGTCTAGACCCAAATGGAACCCTATTTCTCGTAGTACTGTGGTCTAGACCCCAAATGGAACCCTATTCCTCGTAGTACTGTGGTCTAAAGTAGTGCCATTTGGGACCCATCCCCTTCTCTCTCCCTTCTCCCAAAAGCCCCATGCGGCGTGGGAAGGATTAGGGAGGTGAACGGAGGCAGATTCTTCAGGAGGGTTTCTCTGCTAACTGTTCCTAGTCTACAGGACTGGATCTGACTGTGTCTGTGTCTGACAGAGTAAATAGGAGGGGAAGGATTCTCGCTGTGTTGTAATCAAACTGTCTGCCAAAGAAATACATGTTCTCTATCTATGCTGTCTACAGTGAGGACGAGAGTTTGTTTCACAAAAGGACTATCCTCTGTTATCTCAAACTCCTCTCCTCTCTGGTGCTGTCAATCTCACCTTGAGACGATACAGAGCAGGATCTGTCTGGGTCTGAGGCATGTGAATGGGAGGAGGGGTAAAGGCTTCTCGCTGTGTGTTTGGGTCTCTAGCTGTTCAATGACAAGAGAGAGTTGAAGAGGAGGGCACTGCATACCAAAATACTGTAGCCTACAGGCCATTTGTATTATACAAGACAGACTCCCACCCGCTCTCCTACTGCTAACAGAGACTGTCTTGTACAAGACAATTATTTAACTAGGCAAGTCAGTTAAGAACAAATTCATATTTACAATGACGGCCTAACCCGGATGACGCTGGGCCAATTGTGCGCCGCCCAACGGGGCTCCCAATCACGGCCGGTTGTGATACAGCCTGTAATCGAACCAGGGTCTGTAGTGACACGTCTAGCACTGAGATTCAGTGCCTTAGACCGTTGTGCCACTCTCCAGCCCTCTTCTCTTCTACTGCTTACAGAGACTGTCTTTTGTGATGGGGGGTTGTTTAGTAGAGCCTTGTGATGCCATTATGGGGTATTGTGATGCCATTATGGGGTATTGTGATGCCATTATGGGGTATTGTGATGTCATTATGGGGTATTGTGATGTCATTATGGGGTATTGTGTGTAGATGGGTGAGTTAATCCATTGTGAATTTAAACTTGAACACATTAACATGTGGAATAAGTCAAGGTATATGAATACTTTCTGAAGCCACTGTAAGTCTAATTGTCTGCTTTGAAAAGGGGTTCTTATAAAATACTACCTTATACTGTTGAATAACTTCTTGTCTGGCTGAGCCTTGTGAGTCATAGTGTTGGAAAAACTTGTCACTGTGTGTGTGCGTACGTGTGTGATTCTGTGTCTCTCTCTCTCTCTCTCTCTCTCTGACTCCTCAATGTCAAAACAGCAGAGCTCTTGTTCAACTCACACTGTCCTCGAGACGGTCCATACACACTGTCCTCGAGACGGTCCATACACACTGTCCTCGAGACGGTCCATACACACTGTCCTCGAGACGGTCCATACACACTGTCCTCGAGACGGTCCATACACACTGTCCTCGAGACGGTCCATACACACTGTCCTCGAGACGGTCCATATACACTGTCCTCGAGACGGTCCATATACACTGTCCTCGAGACGGTCCATACACACTGTCCTCGAGACGGTCCATACACACTGTCCTCGAGACGGTCCATACACACTGTCCTCGAGACGGTCCATATACACTGTCCTCGAGACGGTCCATACACACTGTCCTCGAGGCGGTCCATACACACTGTCCTCGAGGCGGTCCATATACACTGTCCTCGAGACGGTCCATACACACTGTCCTCGAGGCGGTCCATACACACTGTCCTCGAGGCGGTCCATATACACTGTCCTCGAGGCGGTCCATACACACTGTCCTCGAGACGGTCCATACACACTGTCCTCGAGACGGTCCATATACACTGTCCTCGAGACGGTCCATACACACTGTCCTCGAGACGGTCCATACACACTGTCCTCGAGACGGTCCATATACACTGTCCTCGAGACGGTCCATACACACTGTCCTCGAGACGGTCCATACACACTGTCCTCGAGACGGTCCATACACACTGTCCTCGAGGCGGTCCATACACACTGTCCTCGAGACGGTCCATACACACTGTCCTCGAGACGGTCCATACACACTGTCCTCGAGACGGTCCATACACACTGTCCTCGAGACGGTCCATACACACTGTCTTGAGAAAGTATTCACATCCCCCTTGACTTTTTCCCACATTTTGTTGTGTTACAGCCTGAATATAAACTGGATAAAATTGACAACACAGCATAATGTCAAAGTGGAATTACGTTTTTAGACATTTTTACAAATTAATAAAAAATGAATAGCTGAAATGTCAGTAAAATATTCAACCCTTTTTGTTATGTTAAGCCTAAATAAATTCAGAAATAAAAATGTGCTTAACTAATAATGAGTTGCATGGACTCACTCTGTGTGCAATAATAGTGTTTAACCATAATAATAGTGTTTTAATAATAGTGTTTTTTACGGCTACTCATCTCTGTACCCCAACACATACAATTATCTGTAAGGTCCCTCAGTCGAGCAGGGAATTTCAAACACAAATTCAACCACAAAGACCAGGGAGGTTTTCCAATGCCTCGCAAAGAACGGCATCTACACATTTTTAGATGGGTAAAACATTTAAAAGCAGACATTTTAATATCCCTTTGAGCATGGTAAAGTTATTATTTACACTTTGGATGGCGTATCAGTACAGAGAGGAAGGGCATTTTAAAACTTTAAACCAATTACAGAGTTTAATGGCTGTGATAGGAGAAAACTGAGAATGGGTCAACAACATTGTAGTTACTCCACAATACAAACCTAATTGACAGATTGAAAAGAAGGAAGCCTGTACAGAATAAAAATATTCAAAAAAATGCATCCTGTTTGCAACAAGGCACTAAAGTAGAACTGCAAAAAATGTGGCAAAGAAATTTACTTTATGTCCCGAATACAAAGCGTTATGTTTGGGGCAAATCCAATACAACACATTACTGAGTACTACTCTCCATTTTTTTCAAGCATAGTGATGGCTACATCCTGTTATGGGTATGCGTGTCATTGTTAAGGACTGGTGAGTTTTTCCGGATAGAAAAAGAATCGTAATGGAGCTAAGCACAGGCAAAATCCTAGAGAAAAACCTGGTTCCGTCTGCATCCCACCAGACACAGCAGGACAATAACCCAAAACAAGAGGCCAAATCTACACTGGAGTTTCTTACCAAGAAGTCAGTAAATGTTTCTGAGAGGCCAAGTCACAGTTTTGACTTAAATCTACTTGAAAATCTATGGCAAGACCTGAAATGGTTGCCTAGCAATGATTAACAACCAATTTGACAGAGCTTGAATAATTTTGAAAAGAATAATGGGCAAATGTTGCACTATCCAGGTGTGGAAAGCTCTTAGAGACTCACCCAGAAAGATTCACAGCTGTAATCGCTGCCAAAGGGGTGTGAATACTTATGTAAATTAGATACTGTATTTCTGTATGTAATTTTCAATATATTTGTTCAAATTTCTAATAAAATGTTTTCAATTTGTCATAATGGGGTATTGTGATGCCATTATGGGGTATTGTGATGCCATTATGGGGTATTGTGATGCCATTATGGGGTATTGGGATGTCATTATGGGGTATTGGGATGTCATTATGGGGTACTGTGATGCCATTATGGGGTACTGTGATGCCATTATGGGTTATTGTGATGCCATTATGGGGTATTGTGATGTCATTATGGGGTATTGGGATGTCATTATGGGGTATTGTGATGCCATTATGGGGTATTGTGTGTAGATGGGTGAGATTAATCCATTCTGAATTTAAACTTGAACACATTAACATGTGGAATAAGTCAAGGTATATGAATACTTTCTGAAGCCACTGTAAGTCTAATTGTCTGCTTTGAAAAGGGGTTCTTATAAAATACTACCTTATACTGTTGAATAACTTCTTGTCTGGCTGAGACTTTCAAATATCACGATGTCAACTGCTACCTATTGAGATACACTATCACTCTAGGTAGTCAGTGTGTTTACACAGAGAAACCTGAGTCAGAAGACCTTTCCACAGAAACTGATTTCTTGTGAGAGAGGGAATACATGACTAATTGGTAGACAAAGTACTTCACGGGAAAGCAACGCAAAGAGGTTTGTCAGATTGCAGTTAAATAAAGGTGAATACATTTTCAAGGCAACTTTCCCAAAGAGATGTTTGGCCCTTTGGAACAGGTGAATAGACTGTAAAACAAAGGTAGATGGATTTCCTGTATATAAACAACGGACTAATAAGCATTTTGAAGTAAGTTCATTCAAAAGGTTTTAAGTTAAACTGAGTGTGGCTTCGTATGTCTCTGTACTGGGGTGAAGCCTGGGCTCTTATTACCATCTCAGTGTAGGATCTCTGTACTGGGGTGAGTCCTGGGCTCACTGCCGAATGACTGCCGATATGTACTTATTACAGTGGGAGGCCGTTCCTTCTCTTGCTTACAACGAAAGCGGTACCTGCTGCGTGCCGACCCAGTAGCAAACACACCTGCCGTTTATAAATGTATAAATAGGGCATTTCCTCTCTACATCCAATGGTTAAATATCATGATCCAGTCACACTTCATATGCAACGTAGGCTATGGGGACGGTAGCTAGCTAAGCGCACAGACGCAATGCACACAACACTAAATACTTCCTCCAAGCTAGCTAACCCCTTTACAGTATATTGCCGTTGTAATTCAATCACAATGGATTAATTTCCATGAAACAGCTGCCTGTGGTATCTGCTGAGTCAGTGCAGTGTCCTTAGCTAGCTACAGTGTGTTGTGCTAGCTAGCGAATATGCTAACTCTGTTCAGAGGTGATCTAAATGGCAAAACTGATCCTAGATCAGCATTCCTACTCTGAGATGTACAGTCCAAGGATTCCCTGAAGCCTAAAATCTCCATGTGTTGTTTGTAAGGGGTGGCAGGGTAGCCTAGTGGTTAGAGTGTTAGGCCAGTAACCGAAAGGTTGCCGGATCAAATCCCTGAGCTGGCAAGGTAAAAATCTGTCCTTCTGTCCCTGACTTGCCTAGTTAAATAAAGGTAAAATAAATAGAAAAATAATCATTGGAGGAGTCAGAGAGTTTAACGCACAGTTATTTGCAGGGATCCTGTTGTGGTTTATAATACAGCGACAGGAGGAACACATACATTTCTGAAAAGATTATTCTGTCATGACCCCTGGAACACAATGTTTCTCACACAAATAAAATACAAAACACCCTGTATAGGACACACAATGTGCTTTAAAGCCTCTTTAGTCTTAGTGGTCAGACACATAGCCAAGATGAGCGGCTGAAAGCATCGGGTAGCCGTGGTGTGTTACAGATCACCTGCTGGGTGTGGATGGACAGTCAGGAAATATCAGGAAATGAACAGAAAATTAGGGCTTATATAGATGAATTGTTTTTGTATATGTTTTCCTTTATTATTTTATACATGCTATTTGGAAAGTATTCACAATACCCCATAATGACATCACAATACCCCATAATGACATCACAATACCCCACAATGACGAAGCAAAAACAGGTTTTTATAAATGTTTGCAAAACACAAAACTGAAATATCACATTTACATAAGTATTCAGACCCTTTACTCAGTACTTTGTTGAACCAACTTTGGCAGCGATTACAGCCTCGAGTCTTCTTGGGTATGACGCTACAGGCTTGGCACACCCCGTATTTGGGGAGTTTCTCCCATTTCTTCTCTGCAGATCCCCTAAATCTCTGTCAGGTTGGATGGGGAGCGTTGCTGCACAGCTATTTTCAGGTCTCTCCAGAGATGTTTGATCGGGTTCAAGTCCAGGCTCTGGCTGGGCCACTCAAGGACATTCAGAGTCTTGTACTGAAGCCACTCTTGCGTTGTCTTGCCTGTGTGCTTAGGATCATTGTCCTGTTAGAAGAGTGAGCGATAAAATAAAACAATAAAATACAACAATAAAATACAACAATTGATAAAGAAATTAACTACAAATACACTTTACTGTTCAAGATAGGGAATGTTGTAAAATAATTTGTATTCCACTTTCTATTGATAGCATACCCAATTAGAAGAAAGGATCATTATTGTGCTAGCCGACAGAGATGGCAGCCTCGCTTCACGTTCTCAGGAAACCATGCAGTATTTTGTTTTTTATGTATTATTTCTTACATTGTTACCCCGGGAAATATTAAGTTTTATTACATACAACCGGGAGGAACTATTGGATATAAGAGCAACGTCAACTTACCAACATTACGACCAGGAATACGACTTTCCCAAAGAGGATTCTCGGTTTGTTACCCCAGCCAGGACAATAGAATGGATAGCACCCGGCGACTCAAAACGGCGGCGCCGGAGAAGAGGGAAACGGGACGGTATTTTGGTCAAGCTACGTCGACGGGCGCATCGTGCACCTCTCCCGAGTATTTTAATCGCCAATGTACAGTCTCTTGACAACAAAGTAGACGAAATCAGATCAAGGGTTGCCTTTCAGAGAGACATCCGAGACTGCAAGGTTCTTTGCTTCACAGAAACATGGCTCACTCAGGACACGTTATCAGAGTCGGTACAGCCACCTGGTTTCTCCACGCATCGTGCCGACAGAAACAAACTTCTATCTGGTAAGAAGAAGGGTGGGGGTGTGTGTCTTATGATTAACGAGACGTGGTGTGATCATAACAACATACAGGAACTCAAGTCCTTTTGTTCACCTGACATAGAATTCATTACAATCAAATGCAGACCGCATTATCTACCAAGAGAATTCTCCTCGATTATAATCACAGCCGTGTACATCCCCCCTCAAGCTGACACATCGACGGCACTGAAAGAAATTCATCGGACTCTATGTAAACTGGAAACCACATATCCTGAGGCTGCATTTATTGTGGCTGGGGATTTTAATAAGGCTAATTTAAGAACAAGGCTCCCGAAATTTTACCAGCATATCGAATGTGCCACCCAGGCTGGTAAAATCCTGGACCACTGTTATTCCAACTTCCGTGATGCATACAAGGCTATTCTCCGCCCTCCTTTCGGCAAGTCTGACCATGACTCCATTTTGTTGCTCCCAGCCTACAAGCAGAAACTAAAACAGGAAACGCCCGTTCTCAGGTCTGTTCAACGCTGGTCCGACCAATCTGATTCCATGCTGCAAGATTGCTTCGAGCACGTGGACTGGGATATGTTCCGAATAGCATCTGACAACAACATTGATGTATACGCTGATTCGGTGAGCGAGTTTATTAGCAAGTCCATTGGTGATGTTGTACCCATAGCAAATATTAAAACCTTCCCCAACCAGAAACCATGGATTGATGGCAGCATTCGCGCAAAACTGAAAGCGCGAACCACTGCTTTTAACCAGGCTAAGGCTACCGGAAACATGACTGAATACAAACAGTGCAGCTATTCCCTCCGCAAGGCAATCAAACAAGCTAAGCGTCAATATAGAGACAAAGTAGAGTCACAATTCAATGGCTCAGACACAAGAGGAATGTGGCAGGGTCTACAGTCAATCACGGACTACAAAAAGAAAACCAGCCCCGTCGCGGACCATGACGTCCTGCTCCCAGACAAACTAAACAACTTCTTTGCTCGCTTTGAGGACAATACAGTGCCACTGACACGGCCCGCTACCAAAACCTGCGGGCTCACCTTCACCGCAGCCAATGTGAGAAAAACATTTAAATGTGTTAACCCTCGCAAGGCTGCCGGCCCAGATGGCATCCCTGGCCGTGTCCTCAGAGCATGCGCAGACCAGCTGGCTGGTGTGTTTACGGACATATTCAATCAGTCCCTATCCCAGTCTGCTGTTCCCACATGCTTCAAGAGGGCCACCATTGTTCCTGTTCCCAAGAAAGCTAAGGTGACTGAGCTAAATGACTATCGCCCCGTAGCACTCACTTCCGTCATCATGAAGTCCTTTGAGAGATTAGTCAAGGATCATATCACCTCCATCCTGCCAGACACCCTGGACCCACTCCAATTTGCTTACCGTCCCAATAGGTCCACAGGCAGCGCAATCACAATCACACTGCATACTGCCCTAACCCATCTGGACAAGAGGAATACTTATGTAAGAATGCTGTTCATCGACTACAGCTCAGCATTTAACACCATAGTTCCCTCCAAGCTCGTCATTAAGCTCGAGACCCTGGGTCTCGACCCAGCCCTGTGCAACTGGGTCCTGGACTTCCTGACGGGCCGGTCCCAGGTGGTGAGGGTAGGAAACAACATCTCCACCCCGCTGATCCTCAACACTGGGGCCCCACAAGTGCGTTCTCAGCCCTCTCCTGTACTCCCTGTTTACCCATGACTGCGTGGCCAAGCACGCATCCAACTCAATCATCAAGTTTGCTGGCGACACTACAGTGGTAGGCTTGATTACCAACAACGACGAGACGGCCTACAGAGAGGAGGTGAGGGCCCTCGGAGTGTGGTGTCAGGAAAATAACCTCTCACTCAATGTCAGCAAAACAAAGGAGATGATCGTGGACTTCAGGAAACAGGAGAGGGAGCACCCCCCTATCCACATCGAGGGGACAGTAGTGGAGAAGGTGGAAAGTTTTAAGTTCCTCGTGTACACATCACGGACAAACTGAATTGGTCCACCCACACAGACAGCGTGGTGAAGAAGGCGCAACAGCGCCTCTTCAACCTCAGGAGGCTGAAGAAATTCGGCTTGTCACCAAAATCACTCACAAACTTTTACAGATGCACAATCGAGAGCATCCTGTCGGGCTGTATCACCGCCTGGTACGGCAACTGCTCCGCTACAACCGTAAGGCTCTCCAGAGGGTAGTGAGGACTGCACAGCGCATCACCGGGGGTAAACTACCTGCCCTCCAGGACACCTACACCACCCGATGTCACAGAAAGGCCAAAAAGATCATCAAGGACAACAACCACCGAGCCACTGCCTGTTCACCCCGCTATCATCCAGAAGGCGAGGTCAGTACAGGTGCATCAAAGCTGGGACCGAGAGACTAAAAAACAGCTTCTACCTCAAGGCCATCAGACTGTTAAACATCCATCACTAACATTGAGTGGCTGCTGCCAACATACTGACTTAAATCTCTAGCCACTTTAAACATAGGAATTGGATGTAACAAATGTATCACTAGCCACTTTAAACAATTTTGTATATAATGTTTACGTATCCGACATACTCATATCAAATGTATACACTGTACTCTAAACCATCTACTGTATCTTGCCTATGCCGTTCGGCCATCGACCCAAATCTCTAGCCACTTTAATAATTATAATTGGATGAAATAAGGTATCACTAGCCACTTTAAACAATGCCATTTATATAATGTTTACATATCCTACATTACTCATCTCATATATATGTGTATATACTGTACTCCATACCATCTACTGCATCTTGCCTATGCCGGTCAGCCATCGCTCATCCATATATTTATATGTACATACTCGTATTCATTCCTTTACTCTTGTGTGTATAAGGTAGTTGTTGTGAATTTGTTAGATTGCTTGTTAGATACTACTGCATGGTTGGAACTAGAAGCACAAGCATTTCGCTACACTTGCATTAACATCTGCTAACCATGTGTATGTGACAAATAAAACATTTGATTTGATTTGATTTATTGAAATGATACATCTTCATATCTAATGAACTGGAGCACAAAAGTAGTCAAAAGCACGAAATTAGGTACGAATCAACATGGTAGGGATAAAAACACAGCAAACAGAGGACATAGAAGGCACAGTATGTGCCGGTGTACTGTGACGGAAGGAGGGGTTTGTGTTTTTTATGCATTTGGATAAAGTGTGGACTTAAGTGAGAAGTGAAAAGGAAAATGGTTGAAAATCCCAGAGTCCATGTGTGTCTGTCGGAGCCCATGTGTGTCTGTCGGAGCCCGTGTGTGTCTGTCGGAGCCCGTGTGTGTCTGTCGGAGCCCGTGTGTGTCTGTCGGAGCCCGTGTGTGTCTGTCGGAGCCCATGTGTGTCTGTCGGAGCCCATGTGTGTCTGTCGGAGCCCATGTGTGTCTGTTGGAGCCCATGTGTGTCTGTCGGAGCCCATGTGTGTCTGTCGGAGCCCATGTGTGTCTGTCGGAGCCCATGTGTGTCTGTCGGAGCACATGTGTGTCTGTCGGAGCCCATGTGTGTCTGTCGGAGTCCATGTGTGTCTGTCGGAGCCCACGTGTGTCTGTCGGAGCCCACGTGTGTCTGTCGGAGCCCATGTGTGTCTGCGAGCAGGAGTTGTAACAGAGAGAGCTTTCCATTTTGTGCAGATATGGGATATACATTTTAAAATAGATTATAAATAAAGTTTATTTATTTAAGTCCTATCATGGTGGAACGGTCCCCAACCCTGTACCCTAAGACACCCATCTGAGAGACCCATACACTAAGGAGAAGTCCTTATCTGTTTTATGGGCCTACTGTAAGTAGCCTATACGCAGCCAAGACAGAAAGATATTTGCGGTCAGAGACCCACTAAATCAGCACCGCCCCCTCAAGATTCTGAGCCTGCCTGGCAGGGTTGGTCCTACAAAGCCAAAGCCCCCGGTTGGGTGAGCATAATATACAAGGAATTTCTCAGAGCTACTAATGAGAACCTTGACGACCTTGTACCTAGCCGATGGGAATTCCGGTGGGGTGCCCACACCCCCAGGCAGTGGCAATTTCTGGCAACACTATCTGCAGTAACCCATGGGGAGGACGGGGGGGGGGTCACACTCGGACATACAGAGAGGGGGCAAATTATTGTGGCCCTTGTAGCACAAAAAAACAAAACAAAGGTCTGACTTGCACAGAGATGCTTGAGAAAATGGTCACAACAGGGGGACCAGCGGGGGACCAGCGTGTGTGTGTTTCAGGTGAGGGGGTGTATCTGAGCTCCATCACCTAGGACTTGGTTAACCAGTTCTTTCCGTTCTTGCTCAATGTTGCATGCCTCCAACTGTATATGCATCCGCATGTCAAGTCCTTTCTTGAGTTGTGAACATCTGAGCTTGTGGTTGTTTGTTGTGGAAGGGTGGGGAGTGTGTGTGTACTGTATGTATCCCATATCTGTTGCTATGGAGTAATGATGTTAAGGACAATATAGGATGAATCACAACAATTGTTTGCCAAAATAATAATTTATTGACAAAAATGACATTTTTTTGTAATGGCAAATCTGGTTATAGGTAACAAACAGTCCTTCACATTAACTGCCTACATTATTACGCATATAAATAAATTAATTAATTAGTTAAGATATGCAAGATTTTATATATATATATATATATATATATATATATATATATATACTTAAATAACTGTATATAATGGGGGTGATGGTGTTTTGAAAGGCTTTTGGTGGTTGTTCCGCTTCTGCTTTGTGGAACTGTGTGCTCTTTTTAAAGGTCCCAATCTCTCAAAGGATCCTGGGAGATCAGGGGTGGTCTGCTAGTCACTGGGAGGACAACGCAACATGGGATGGGCGGAAGGGTTTAGTGGGTGGAATCGTGGAGAACATTTGGAGGTTTACTTCGTCCGCAATGCAAATATCATGGTACAGCTATATGGACACTCAATCATTATGGTACTTTTTTAATGGAAAGTTTATGAACATGTATTTTGATAAACAGAATTGAAAGTCTCATTATGGTAAGTGGTGAAATACAAAAAGTTATAATTGTAATGGCTTAGCAGATAGTAAGAAAAGACGATCAGTATTTACCTGGCTAAAAGAGAAGGAATATAATATCTATTGTTTACAGGAAACTCATTCAACAGTTTTAGATGAAGTTTTGTGGAAAAATGACTAGGGGGGAGGGGGGGTGAAATATACTTCTCTCATGGACAAAGAAACTCAAAAATGTTTAGAGTGGAACTGGACCAAAAAAATGAAATGGTGTAAAAATCCGATTTGAGGAGACGTGCGTAAATGATATTGAATCGTTTCTTGTTGGGGGGATGCGTTTGTTGACTACGGATGTGCGTATGTTTGAAACCCCGTGTCGAAAAAGGGTGAAGAAATGCGCTGGAGAAAGTGGAGAGTCTGTCAGAGTAAACAGGAAGGGTCTTATTTGATTCAATGTATTCCCTGTAGAGCAGAGGAAGATTGCAGTGGGACTCAATAGAATCCGGACCATAGAAGTTCTGATGCCATTTGGGACGCTGGTACTTTCTTTTTCTCTAGATTTGGGTTTTAAAGTGTCATTGTGTACCTGTAAGTGAGAGCCAACTCTCCTCCGTTCCAAATGGCACCCGATTCCCTCAAGCACTCAATTTGAGAGCATGTGCATTACGTAGGGGAATAGAGTGCCATTTGGGACCTCAGGGAGTGCGTTCTTGCAAGTGAGGGACAACCGCCAGCCTAGCCGCAGCTCAGCCGGAGATACCTGTGCCTGATTAACCCCCAGGAACCTCCGCCACCCCACCAGCCTTTCTGCATAATGTCATTTGGAGGGGGTTGGATCTGAAAGCCTTGGCTTTGTGAGAAAGCTTTGAACTCGCAATGAATGCAGGAGGAATTCACTTTGTTGTGTACACCCAACACAGCATTCTTTTGGGCCCAGACCCAACGAAGTACACCCTTAGGGGAAGGGATGTGGGGCGGGGGGAGATATAGAAAGAGAGGGAGAAAGGGGAAGAGGAGAGGATTTGAGCAAAATATTGTCCTGTGTGTAGCATTATCTTTGACCTGGCTTGTCCTTTGATACAGTTCATCAGTAAGTAGTGGCAGCTTCATGGTGTGTGTGTGTGCTTGTGCAGAGCTGTCTTTATTGGCACTTGATGCTTGGTTTAATGAGGAAGTTGTAAACAACATATTCATATTACTAGGTCGTTCTGGTATTACTAGGTTGTTCTGGTATTACTAGGTTGTTCTGGTATTACTAGGTCGTTCTGGTATCACTAGGTTGTTCTGGTATCACTAGGTTGTTCTGGTATCACTAGGTTGTTCTGGTATTACTAGGTTGTTCTGGTATTATTATTACTAGGTCGTACCTACCATTATCATAACACCTACCATTATTATAACACCTACCATTATCATAGCAGCTACCATTATCATAACACCTACCATTATTATAACACTTACCATTATCATAACACCTACCATTATTATAACACTTACCATTATCATAACACCTACCATTATTATAACACCTACCATTATTATAACACCTACCATTATCATAACACCTACTATTATCATAACACCTACCATTATTATAACACCTACCATTATCATAGCAGCTACCATTATCATAACACCTACCATTATTATAACACTTACCATTATCATAACACCTACCATTATTATAGCAGCTACCATTATTATAACACCTACCATTATTATAACACCTACCATTATTATAACACCTACCATTATCATAACACCTACCATTATTATGACACCTACCATTTTTATAGCAGCTACCATTATCATAACACCTACCATTATTATAGCAGCTACCATTATTATAACACCTACCATTATTATAACACCTACCATTATCATAAAACCTACCATTATTATAACACCTACCATTTTTATAGCAGCTACCATTATCATAACACCTACCATTATTATAACACCTACCATTATTATAACACCTACCATTATTATAGCAGCAACCATTATTATAGCAGCTACCATTATTATAGCAGCTACCATTATCATAACACCTACCATTATTATAACACCTACCATTATTATAACACCTACCATTATCATAACACCTACCATTATTATAGCAGCTACCATTATCATAACACCTACCATTATCATAACACCTACCATTATCATAACACCTACCATTATCATAACACCTACCATTATCATAACACCTACCATTATTATAACACTTACCATTATTATAGCAGCTACCATTATTATAACACCTACTATTATCATAACACCTACTATTATCATAACACCTACCATTATTATAACACTTACCATTATTATAGCAGCTACCATTATTATAAAACCTACCATTATCATAACACCTACCATTATTATAACCCCTACCATTATTATAACACCTACCATTATTATAGCAGCTACCATTATTATAGCAGCTACCATTATTATAGCAACTACCATTATTATAGCACCTACCATTATTATAGCAGCTACCATTATTATAGCACCTACCATTATTATAACACTTACCATTATTATAGCAGCTACCATTATCATAACACCTACCATTATCATAACACCTACCATTATTATAACACCTACCATTATTATAGCAACTACCATTATTATAGCACCTACCATTATTATAGCAGCTACCATTATTATAGCACCTACCATTATTATAGCAGCTACCATTATTATAGCAGCTACCATTATCATAACACCTACCATTATTATAGCAACTACCATTATTATAGCACCTACCATTATTATAGCAGCTACCATTATTATAGCACCTACCATTATTATAGCAGCTACCATTATTATAGCAGCTACCATTATCATAACACCTACCATTATTATAACACCTACCATTATTATAGCAGCTACCATTATTATAACACCTACCATTATTATAGCAGCTACCATTATTATAGCAGCTACCATTATCATAACACCTACCATTATTATAACACCTACCATTATTATAGCAGCTACCATTATTATAGCAGCTACCATTATCATAACACCTACCATTATTATAGCAGCTACCATTATTATAGCAGCTACCATTATTATAGCAGCTACCATTATCATAACACCTACCATTATCATAACACCTACCATTATTATAGCAGCTACCATTATTATAGCAGCTACCATTATCATAACACCTACCATTATTATAACACCTACCATTATTATAACACCTACCATTATTATAAAACCTACCATTATTATAACACCTACCATTATTATAACACCTACCATTATTATAGCAACTACCATTATTATAGCACCTACCATTATTATAACACCTACCATTATTATAACACCTACCATTATCATAACACCTACCATTATTATAGCAGCTACCATTATTATAGCAGCTACCATTATCATAACACCTACCATTATTATAACACCTACCATTATTATAGCAGCTACCATTATTATAGCAGCTACCATTATCATAACACCTACCATTATTATAGCAGCTACCATTATTATAGCAGCTACCATTATCATAACACCTACCATTATCATAACACCTACCATTATTATAGCAGCTACCATTATTATAGCAGCTACCATTATCATAACACCTACCATTATTATAACACCTACCATTATTATAACACCTACCATTATTATAAAACCTACCATTATTATAACACCTACCATTATTATAACACCTACCATTATTATAGCAACTACCATTATTATAGCACCTACCATTATTATAACACCTACCATTATTATAACACCTACCATTATCATAACACCTACCATTATTATAACACCTACCATTATTATAGCAGCTACCATTATCATAACACCTACCATTATTATAACACCTACCATTATTATAGCAGCTACCATTTCCACCATCCGAACAATACGCCTATTTGCTTGCAATACAGTTGATCAACCTTGTAGAAGTTGCGTATGGTTTGAGATTTTGCATGGAGATACGCACACTTTCTCATCAAGTTCAACAATTATAAATACTAATCTTTGCAGGAAAAGTGGCGCAGGCAAGGTTTACATTCTTGTTATTAATCTTTGAGAAATGAGGCCACTGATGTTTTAATTGGGACTCTTGTCAGAGTCCTTTATCTAAACCCCAGGAAGGCACTCTTCATGAGAGAGACGCTCTCTCTCTCTCTCTCTCTCTCTCTCTCTCTCTCTCTCTCTCTCTCTCTCTGATGTGGCATTAACCCCTTCACGGCCTCATATTTTTTTCTTGTCATTGCTGAAGCCAGCAGCTTGGCTGTGTTCCAAAGAGCCATCTGTGTCCCTGTTTCTTGTGTGTGCATCTTAACGCTTCGTGGAAGTTGTGTTTGTGTGACTCTAACACTGTGAAGCAGTGCCTTAGACCTCTGCGATGCAGTGCCTTAGACCTCTGCGCCACTCGGGAGGCCCTGCGTGTACATCTTGATGCCTCGTGGAAGGTGTGTTTGTGTGTACACTGAGAGGAACACCTTCCTAATACTGAGTTGCTCCTCCTGCAAGGCAGACGGTAGCCTAGCTGTTAAGAGCATTTCGGGGCCAGTAACCGAAAGGGCACTGGTTTGAATCCCCGCTGCTGGCAAGGTGGAAAAATGTGCCGTTCTGCCCTTGAGCAAGGCAGTTAACCTCAAACAACAACAGCTCTCCGGGTGCAGAAGACATGGATGTAGATTAAGGCAGCCCCCCGCACCTCTCTGATTCAGAGGGGTTGGGTTAAATGAGGGAGACACATTTCCGTCGAAAGCATTCGGTTGTACAACTGACTAGGTATCCCCCCTTTCCCTTTTGCCCTCAGAACTGCCTCAATTCATTTTCATTATAATATATAATTTATATTTTATAGTATAGTACAGTATTTAGTATAATATTTGGTATAGATTCATGTTTAGTGTGTAGTATGTTACAGTATTTATTATAGTGTCGTATTTCTGATAGTATGGTACAGTGTCTCTTATATCCTTAGTTCTGTATAGCTCCCCTATTTTATAGTACAGTAGCCTAGGAAGTCCTAATGTCGCAGACAAGGATGCTCATCTTGCGAGTAGTTCACTGTAGAACCACCTTTGCTAAACCTATAGTTTATAGTATAGTACAGTATTTAGTATATTATAGTATTTCTTATAGTATAGTATTTCTTATATTGTTAGTTCTGTATAGCTCTCTTTTTCCTACTCCCCAGAACACCTTCCTAATATTGAGTTGCACCCCCTTTTCCCTCCCTGAGAACAGCCTCAATTCATCGGGGCATGGGACTCTACAAGGTGTGGAAAGCGTTCCACAGGGACGCTGGTCCATGTTGACTCCAGTGCTTCCCACAGCTGTGTCCAGCTGGCTGGATGTCCTTATGGCGGTGGATCATTCTTGATACACACGGGGGGAAAACTGTCGAGCGTTGCAGTCCTGACGATGAAAGCATCCATCCCAGAGCAATGCTCGGTCATGTAGCTAGACAGAAGGACACGCTTCTTCTCTGTCCCCGCTTCCAGACAGCACACACAGCCGTTCCTCTAAGAGCTTCTCTTTAGCACTGCCCCCTTTGCACTGCACTGGCTCAATTTAAAGTCATGCACTTGACTGGCAGGGGTGGAGTGTGGTGTTTGGCCAGTCCGGAGACTATAGACACTTAGCCTCACACTAGACGACCCAGAAACCTGAGCTAGGCTATGTATGCCACATTGACAGGTAGCACAATGCTAGGACTAATCCGTGCTGACATGCCTGGCTGAGAGAAAGAGAGAGAGAGAGAGAGAGAGAGAGAGAGAGAGAGAGAGAGAGAGAGAGAGAGAGAGAGAGTTGTGTTGTCATATGAAGGTTGTTCAAGCTTTCTTCATCAGCTGTTGTAGTTTAGGGAAATAATGTACTACTGCCTTATTGTCAGTCATGTACAAAGTCTTATCCAGGGGTCTGAAATGAGTGAGTGGCAGGACTCCTGTGTATTGTACATTCTGGGTTATGGCCAGTGGTCTCTAGCCACTTACGGTCATATGCTTCAGCATACGGGGCTCCCATTTTCTCTCTCTCTCTCTCTCTCTCTCTCTCTCTCTCTCTCTCTCTCTCTCTGCACACCCTGATGAAGGAGTAAACTTGTGTCTGTTAATGTTAGCATGGGTACAGCGTTCCTCCCTCCCCCTCTCTCTCTACCCCCCCTTCAATGCAATCATCCAAATGCATTTCATGAAGTCCTTTTTACATCAGCTGATCTCACAGAGTGCTGTACAGAAACCCAGCCTTTCCTTCTCATCTCTCTGCCTCTGTCTGTCTCTCTCTCTCTCTGTGTCTCTCTCTCTGTGTCTCTCTCTGTGTCTCTCTCTCTCTCTCTGTGTCTCTCTGTTTCTCTCTCTCTCTCTCTCTCTCTCTCTCTCTCTCTCTCTCTCTCTCTCTCTCTCTCTCTCTCTCTCTCTCTGTCTCTCTCTGTCTCTCTCTGTGTGTCTCTCTCTCTGTGTGTCTCTCTCTGTGTCTCTCTCTCTGTGTCTCTCTCTCTCTGTGTCTCTCTCTCTGTGTGTCTCTCTCTCTCTCTGTGTCTCTCTCTCTGTGTCTCTCTCTGTGTGTCTCTCTCTCTCTCTCTGTGTCTCTCTGTCTCTCTCTCTCTCTGTGTCTCTCTCTCTGTGTGTCTCTCTCTCTCTCTGTCTCTCTCTCTGTGTCTCTCTCTCTGTGTGTCTCTCTCTCTCTGTGTCTCTCTCTCTCTCTGTGTGTCTCTCTCTCTCTGTGTGGGTCTCACTGTGTCTCTCTCTCTCTCTCTCTCTGTGTGTGTCTCTCTGTGTCTCTCTCTCTCTCTATCTAATAGGCTGCTGCACTTGAATCTAACGTGTTGGTTATCGTTAGTTACTGCTGTGGTTTGAGACTGCTAGCTAACAGTAAACTGACAGGAAAAGGCTCTGACATTACAGATTCATGCAGACTCATAATCAAAGCTTGGTTAACCAATACGTTTTTATGTGAGGCTGCCTGTAAGTTACAGTGTAACAGACGTTGCGAGCTAGCTAACGGTAGCGTTAACGGTGTCTTTTAAATTCAACATAAGTTATGTGGCGATGATATCTAGTTAACGTTGTATTTCATGTAATCTTGCTATCTGTGCCCGGCGATAAATGAGACAGATGACGTAACATCATGCACATATCATTTCATACTCAGTCGCTTTCATTCAGTAGGCCATTGCAAAACAATTATCAGCAGGTGAATGTGTAGAAAAGGTGACATAATGTTGATCACAATGGCATTGTATCGTCCTCAATTTCCTCAACTGTAGGCTAGCTAACGACTAACGTTTAGATGGATATACGGAAATTCTCCAGACAGGGAGGAACAACAAACAGATCCAGACAGGGAAGAACAACAAACAGATCCAGAGAGGGAGGAACAACAAACAGATCCAGACAGGGAGGAACAACAAACAGATCCAGACAGGGAGGAACAACAAACAGATCCAGACAGGGAGGAACAACAAACAGATCCAGACAGGGAGGAACAACAAACAGATCCAGACAGGGAGGAACAACAAACAGATCCAGACAGAGAGGAACAACAAACAGATCCAGACAGGGAGGAACAACAAACAGATCCAGACAGGGAGGAACAACAAACAGATCCAGACAGAGAGGAACAACAAACAGATCCAGACAGGGAGGAACAACAAACAGATCCAGACAGGGAGGAACAACAAACAGATCCAGACAGGGAGGAACAACAAACAGATCCAGACAGGGAGGAACAACAAACAGATCCAGACAGGGAGGAACAACAAACAGATCCAGACAGAGAGGAACAACAAACAGATCCAGACAGAGAGGAACAACAAACAGATCCAGACAGGGAGGAACAACAAACAGATCCAGACAGAGAGGAACAACAAACAGATCCAGAGAGAGAGGAACAACAAACAGATCCAGACAGGGAGGAACAACAAACAGATCCAGACAGGGAGGAACAACAAACAGATCCAGACAGGGAGGAACAACTAACAGATCCAGACAGGGAGGAACAACAAACAGATCCAGACAGGGAGGGACAACAAACAGATCCAGAGAAAGAAAGTAATCAAGCCGCTGCAGCAACTCCTTCCAGAAATTAGAGCGATTTACGTGATAAAGACACTGGGCCCAGACAAGTGAAGCTGAATAGCTACCCACACGAAAGCTTTGGTACACAGAAAAGGGCATTTCAGCACTGCTGGTTTGAAAAAATACAATTGGGTAGATTACTCTGTCCACAAAAACACAACTTTCTGCTTTCCATGTAGAGTTTTTGGCAAAAACATTACATTTGATTATTGTATTAGTAATGAGTGCAAAAATTGGAAAAAAGCTTTGTTTATTTTCGGTAAACATGAGATGGCACAAACACACAGAGACAGTGTTGTGGCATGGCAAACCTACCAGGCAACTAGCAGTCATGGGAACATTACTCAGATTTGAACATCTGCCCATGCTAGTGATATTGCAGAGAGAAGGGAGTATCTGAGGAGAATTGTTGCAGTCACCTCAATGTTAGGAAGACAGGGACTCTCTATCCGTGCCAATGATTAATCTAGTGAAAGCACAAATAGAGGGAACTTTCTTGAATGTATGGAGCTTTTGAAGGAGTTTGACCCTTTCCTGCATAGATACAATACTCCATCAAATGCGACGTATCTCTCTCCAGAATCTCAGAATGACATGATCGAATGCTGTGCTCAAGAGATTACGGACACCATGGTCTCTGAGATGTCAAAGTCTGGAATGTATGCCATTATGGCGGATGAGGCCAGGGACGGGTAGTCTGAACAGTTGGCTCTGTGTGTTAGGTATGTGACAGAGGGGACAGTTAAGGAGCGTTTACTAGCACTAGCAGAAATCAACTCATTTGATGCCCAATCGATAGCAAATGAGTTGCAACAGCAGCTCCAAATGAGAGGGGTAGCAGGCCTAAAGTGCGTTGCACAGACCTATGATGGTGCAGCTGTCATGAGTGGGTCCAAAGGAGGTGTGCAAGCACATTTCAGAGTGTTGCATCCAGAGGCAATTTATGTACATTGCTTTTCCTCATGAGCTTAATTTGGTGTTGTGTCATACTTGCAGGGCTATTTCGGAGGCTGCTGAGTTTTTCAGTTTCTTAGAGAATGTTTATTAGTTTTTCAGTACATCCCTAGTTAATCACCACAAATTCAAAGAAGCTCAGTCCAAACTTGGAATAGCATCAGCTGAACTTGTACAGCTCTCAAAACACTCGCTGGGCGTGCCAGCTGCGGTCCATACATGCAGTCCTGGACACTTTAACTGCTATTTTTGATTGTCTATCTGCCATTGGATCCCCCATGGCTGTTGCTCTGAGAGCAAAGCTTCATAAGTTCTCCACCGTGTGTTTGCTACTGATGTTTCAGTCCCTTCTTTCTGTAACTGAGGGACTACACAAGTTCCTCCAGAAAGAGACTGTCGACCTGGCAGAAGCTGCATGTGACACACTGACAGGCGAACTAACAGATGCATTTGCCACAGAACTTTATGACAGAAGCAAATGACAGAATGACAGAACAAAGCACTCTGTGAAATTCACAACATTCCAGAAGCAGATGCAGCCAGAAAGCACGAACTAAGGAATATGGGAGATTTTGTGGTGGAGGCCTCCTTGGGTTTAGGCACAGAATTGTCATGTTCCCAAACAATGAAAACAGAGTTGTTGCTCCCCTGCTTGGACAGGATGGTTTGTGAGCTTGACTAGCGATTCTCGCCTGTAGGTGCAGGTCTGCTCAAAGGCATACAGGCATGCAGCCCCAACTCAAAAAAACTTCCTAGATACATCACGCTTAACTGAGTTTGCCAAGCACTACGGTATTGACGTTAAAACAGAAGAGATGCTGGTGGCCAGAAAACTGTCTTGCCCGGGAAAAGAGAGGCTGGATGTCCTCCCAAAGATATGCTTGCTGTGCATAACCTCCTGGATGATGATGATATGTCTCGTTCAGGTTGCCCTCACAATTCCTGTGAGCAGCTGCTACTGTGAAAGGTCCTTTAGTGCACTGCGCCGGGCTGCACTGGTTGCGTAAGACAATGGGTCAGATTTGGCTTGCAAGTCTTGCAGCCATGTCCATTGAGGGTGAAGTGCTTGGGCCACTAAGCCACAATAGTGTTATTGACCTCTTTACCACCTTTAAAAATAGGAGGTACACTTTGATGCGTCCACCCACAGAATAAGCATCAAGAGAGAACCAGAAGGATCAGTTCTGTAATATGGGTTGTAATATTTGTTTGGGATCTTACTTTTTTTTTTTAAATCAGATTTTATTTCTAATTATTTTTTTTCAGTTTAGAAACATTAATTTAGCTCATTAGTTGAATTTAGTTTCGACCCCATTGTGGATGATACTGTTGAAGATGTTCCATGTGTCTGAATTATTGGGTTAATATTTTGAGCAACAATTAACAACAACAACAAAAAATACTTAAATAAATTTTTTTTTTTCTAATGGTATAATATGACCTGCATGTCTTCACATTTCTCTCTCTCTCTCTGTCTCTCTCTCTCTCACTCTCTCACTCAAAATAACATCCAAAAAGTATTTTGGCTAGATAGTGCAGCCATTTGTTGGTGTTGGATGGATGGGGACAGAGTGGGCTTTAATTTCTTCATTTGGATATAATTGAAGTAAGTCATATTAGATCAGTGTCTAACATCAACTATGAGACAGGTATTCTTTTAGCCAACCTTGACCAAAAATAACCTCATTTTGATCGATTTTACACCTGTTGTTACTCTGAAAAAATACATGATGAAAATACGTTTTGGGGGCTTTAAAACAAATCCTGGGGGAGTATACGGAAAATACGGAGCGTAGGGGGGTTGGTAATGTTCTCCAATTGCACCGTGATTGGCTCAGTGTTCTGTCACTCATGGGGACACTACGTCACCGCAAAATCTACATGGAGAGTTCGAAAATTCAAGCCCCTTAGGTGCTGCCATAGAGTTACATTACAAGTGCCCATCATCCAAGAAGGCTCAAGGTCATTGGCCACAGATAAAATGACATCAAATCGCGTTATATCTACAGTAGCTTTGATTGGACTGATCATGTCAACATCATACTTTCAAAATCTTAGCTAGCAGTCATCATCATGAATCAAGTCTACAATCTACTGGAAAATCCTTTTCAATCCTCGTCATAGGAAGATAAATTATGAAGAGATATTATAGATAAAACGTATCAATGCTCATCGACCATTGAACATTACACAACAAGTTGGAAATCACAAATTCAATAATGAGTGGTTTGGAAGGAATCCGTGGCTAACTGCAAGCATTGCAAAGGAATCACTAGCCTGATATTCAGTGGAGTGTGGCTGTGTGGTCCCAAATCAGGGTTTAATGGTCTCTTTTCCAAGCTTAAAATAATAAACATTCAACATTGTCCATGCTGTCAATCCAGCATGACTTCTGCCACATTCAAAACAACTGGAAACTATATGAAGTGTATGTTGTGTAGTAAGTTGTTAGTAGCCCATGTGCCTCACCCTAATAGCTTTGTCCCTTTTCACCTCATAATTTATCCTACTGTTCTGACTTGGTGGTGCACATGTAGCCTGTGGTCATCGAATTGGCCAGCGCATTTTGGTGAGTGATGGTTTTCCCAAACCATGAGAGCGGGAATTATAAAGACCGAATTATAAAGACTGAATTATAAAGACTGAATTATAAAGATTGAATTATAAAGACTGAATTATAAAGACTGAATTATAAAGATTGAATTATAAAGACTGAATTATAAAGACTGAATTATAAAGACTGAATTATAAAGACTGAATTATAAAGACTGAATTATGAAGATTGATCTCCGACAAGGACTGGAGCAGAACACACCTTGGGGAACCATGACCTGAATTCTGTTCAGGGTCTGTCTTCAGTGAAATATGACTTTGAGAAGGATTGTAGAGAAGGGTTTTATTCAGGAGGTTAGGACCAGAATGACGATAATGCAGTTAAAAGATTTGTCAAGGTTTGTTTTTCAGTTTTCAGTTGTTGAGTTGGTGTTGAGTTGTTGAGTTGGTGTTCAGTTGTTGAGTTGGTGTTGAGTTGGTGTTGAGTTGGTGTTCAGTTGTTGAGTTGGTGTTGAGTTGTTGAGTTGGTGTTCAGTTGTTGAGTTGGTGTTGAGTTGTTGAGTTGGTGTTCAGTTGTTGAGTTGGTGTTCAGTTGTTGAGTTGGTGTTGAGTTGTTGAGTTGGTGTTGAGTTGTTGAGTTGGTGTTGAGTTGTTGAGTTGGTGAGTTGGTGTTGAGTTGTTGAGTTGGTGTTCAGTTGTTGAGTTGGTGTTGAGTTGTTGAGTTGGTGTTCAGTTGTTGAGTTGGTGTTCAGTTGTTGAGTTGGTGTTGAGTTGTTGAGTTGGTGTTGAGTTGTTGAGTTGGTGAGTTGGTGTTCAGTTGTTGAGTTGGTGTTCAGTTGTTGAGTTGGTGTTCAGTTGTTGAGTTGGTGTTCAGTTCTTTTTAGTCTTTTGAGTTGTCTTTGTTACCTTGTTAGGAAATGAATATGTTATGTATTGATTTGTGTTGCCTGAAACAAAGGAGTTCAACAGAAGGTGGTTGGAAGGCCTTGAGTGCAGAACATGACGAAGCTAACTCCCCTTGGCTAATGTTTACATTTTTCAAATACTGTAGCTAATGTTCTTCTCATTCGGTTCATTCTTTGGCCCTAAGCACCTTGCTAGTTCTATTATGCATCCCCCCGGGGAAGAATACGCAGGCAACGTCCCAAATGGCAACATCCTATTCCCTATGTAGTGCACTACTTTTGACCAGAGACCATGGGGCTGTATAGGGGTAAAGGGTGCCATTTGGGACACAGACCCAGTAACTCTGTTTGCTAGAGCTAGTCAGTGAAATCTCCTCCTCCTCCTCCTCCTACCCCCTCATCCTCCTCCTCCTCCTCCTTAGAGAGAGATAGAGAGAGACCTGAAAAGACGATCACTTGCACCCAGCAATGTCTCTGTGTTTGACAAGCTGTAGAAGGAACAAGGTGTATTTAGTGTAATTTGTGCTGACTTCACTCTTTTTGTGTAAACTGTGTGTCAGATCCTCTTCCTCTTCTTCTTCCTCCTCCTCCTCTTCTTCTTCTTCTTCTCCTCTTCCTCGTCGTGTTTCTCTTCCTCCTCTTCCTCTTCCTCTTCCTCTTCCTCCTCCTCCTCCTCCTCCTCCTTTACACACTACATACAGGTAACAAAACGTTCACTTTTACTCTGGTATACAAGCATAATTGTCAATCGAGAACTTCTAGTAGTTTCGCATTCAATTGTTTGTACATTTTTTAATTGAATATCCACCCTCCCCCACACAAAAGCAAAAAATGGCCCATTTGTATGTTTCAGATAGGATGGACCTGCATGGAAGGGTTCACACGGTACAGAATATTTATCAAGTGGCGTCAGCATCAGTTCTTTTTCTGTGACTGAAAAAAACGTCAGAGGAGCTTGGAGCCGTTGGATGCCTGGATAAATATGTCTGCCGTTTTCCTTTATGAGCTCACAAACAGAAGGCAAATAGATAGCTGGCTGCTTGCTGCATCACGTTAACCAGTCAGTCAGATTTAGGCCATCCCTGCCATGACATCTCACCTCATTCACACTCATGACCACTGTGAGCCATCCATGCTTAGCATCTACTGAAATCAATGATAGGAATGTGTTACACTTGCCATTGTTATACTCACACATACTGTATACAGTGGGGAAAAAAAGTATTTAGTCAGCCACCAATTGTGCAAGTTCTCTCACTTAAAAAGATGAGAGAGGCCTGTAATTGTCATCATAGGTACACTTCAACTATGACAGACCAAATGAGGAAAAAAAATCCAGAAAATCACATTGTAGGATTTTATATGAATTTATTTGCAAATTATGGTGGAAAATAAGTATTTGGTCACATACAAACAAGCAAGATTTCTGGCTCTCACAGACCTGTAACTTCTTCTTTAAGAGGCTCCTCTGTCCTCCACTCATTACCTGTATTAATGGCACCTGTTTGAACTTGTTATCAGTATAAAAGACACCTGTCCACAACCTCAAACAGTCACACTCCAAACTCCACTATGGCCAAGACCAAAGAGCTGTCAAAGGACACCAGAAACAAAATTGTAGACCTGCACCAGGTTGGGAAGACTGAATCTGCAATAGGTAAGCAGCTTGGTTTGAAGAAATCAACTGTGGGAGCAATTATTAGGAAATGGAAGACATACAAGACCACTGATAATCTTCCTCGATCTGGGGCTCCACGCAAGATCTCAACCCTTGGGGTCAAAATGATCACAAGAACGGTGAGCAAAAATCCCAGAACCACACGGGGGGACCTAGTGAATGACCTGCAGAGAGCTGGGACCAAAGTAACAAAGCCTACCATCAGTAACACACTACGCCGCCAGGGACTCAAATCCTGCAGTGCCAGACGTGTCCCCCTGCTTAAGCCAGTACATGTTCAGGCCCGTCTAAAGTTTGCTAGAGAGCATTTGGATGATCCAGATGAGGATTGGGAGAATGTCAGATGAAACCAAAATATAACTTTTTGGTAAAAACTCAACTCGTCGTGTTTGGAGGACAAAGAATGCTGAGTTGCATCCAAAGAACACCATACCTACTGTGAAGCATGGGGTGGAAACATCATACTTTGGGGCTGTTTTTCTGCAAAGGGACCAGGACGACTGATCCGTGTAAAGGAAAGAATGAATGGGGCCATGTATCGTGAGATTTTGAGTGAAAACCTCCTTCCATCAGCAAGGGCATTGAAGATGAAACGTGGCTGGGTCTTTCAGCATGACAATGATCCCAAACACACACGCCCGGCAGACCTTGAAGGAGTGGCCGTAAGAAGCATTTCAAGGTCCTGGAGTGGCTAGCCAGTCTCCAGATCTCAACCCTATAGAAAATCTTTGAAAGTCCGTGTTGCCCAGCGACAGCCCCAAAACATCACTGGTCTAGAGGAGATCTGCATGGAGGAATGGGCCAAAATACCAGCAACAGTGTGTGAAAACCTTGTGAAGACTTACAGAAAACGTTTGACCTCTGTCATTGCCAACAAAGGGTATATAACAAAGTATTGAGAAACTTTTGTTATTGACCAAATACTTATTTTCCACCATAATTTGCAAATAAATTCATTAAAAATCCTACAATGTGATTTTCTGGATTTTTTTTCCTCATTTTGTCTGTCATAGTTGAAGTGTACCTATGATGAAAATTACAGGCCTCTCTCATCTTTTTAAGTGAGAGAACTTGCACAATTGGTGGCTGACTAAATACTTTTTTTTCCCCACTGTATGTTGTGTGTGTGTGTGTGTGTGTGTGTGTATATATGTGTCTGTGTGTATATGTGTGTCTGTGTGGTTGATTTGAAGTTATTTAAGGTGTGTATATGCACATACTGTTTCCTTAGCCTAGCCATGTCCAATCACCAGAGGCATATTCCTTTCGCTCAATATTTCACCCTAATATTAACTTACAAAGCAGCAGTTAAAATAGCCAGAACATTTAGTGCGGAGCTCCTAGAACAGCAGCTGTTTCCTGAAGACTGGAGACAGAGAGGAGAGATATGACTGGGTTGACTCTAGACCGCTGGAGACAGAGAGGAGAGATATGACTGGGTTGACTCTAGACTGCTGGAGGCAGAGAGGACAGATATGACTGGGTTGACTCTAGACTGCTGGAGACAGAGAGGACAGATATGACTGGGTTGACTCTAGACTGCTGGAGACAGAGAGGAGAGATATGACTGGGTTGACTCTAGACTGCTGGAGACAGAGAGGACAGATATGACTGGGTTCACTCTAGACTGCTGGAGACAGAGAGGAGAGATATGACTGGGTTGACTAAATATGTACAGGTCTGTATTAAATATAAACTTGAGCTTTTCTACACAATTTCTCGAAGAGATATCTATCCTAAAACACTTTTTTGTAGTGTAAAGAAACGGATCTGGTGTTAAATATGATTAAATATGACTTCTACACCACATACCTACATAGTGACATGAGCTGTCAGTGGGTTTACTAAATATGGACTGCATTACATATACCAACACCTGCTCTACACATCCACAGGTCATTACATATACCAACACCTGCTCTACACATCCACAGGTCATTACATATACCAACACCTGCTCTACACATCCACAGGTCATTACATATACCAACGCCTGCTCTACACATCCACAGGTCATTACATATACCAACACCTGCTCTACACATCCACAGGTCATTACATATACCAACGCCTGCTCTACACATCCACAGGTCATTACATATACCAACACCTGCTATACACATCCACAGGTCATTACATATACCAACACCTGCTCTACACATCCACAGGTCATTACATATACCAACACCTGCTCTACACATCCACAGGTCATTACATATACCAACACCTGCTCTACACATCCACAGGTCATTACATATACCAACACCTGCTATGCACATCCACAGGTCATTACATATACCAACACCTGCTCTACACATCCACAGGTCATTACATATACCAACACCTGCTCTACACATCCACAGGTCATTACATATACCAACACCTGCTCTACACATCCACAGGTCATTACATATACCAACACCTGCTCTACACATCCACAGGTCATTACATATACCAACACCTGCTCTACACATCCACAGGTCATTACATATACCAACACCTGCTCTACACATCCACAGGTCATTACATATACCAACACCTGCTCTACACATCCACAGGTCATTACATATACCAACACCTGCTCTACACATCCACAGGTCATTACATATACCAACACCTGCTCTACACATCCACAGGTCATTACATATACCAACACCTGCTCTACACATCCACAGGTCATTACATATACCAACGCCTGCTCTACACATCCACAGGTCATTACATATACCAACGCCTGCTCTACACATCCACAGGTCATTACATATACCAACACCTGCTCTACACATCCACAGGTCATTACATATACCAACGCCTGCTCTACACATCCACAGGTCATTACATATACCAACACCTGCTATACACATCCACAGGTCATTACATATACCAACACCTGCTCTACACATCCACAGGTCATTACATATACCAACACCTGCTCTACACATCCACAGGTCATTACATATACCAACGCCTGCTCTACACATCCACAGGTCATTACATATACCAACGCCTGCTCTACACATCCACAGGTCATTACATATACCAACACCTGCTCTACACATCCACAGGTCATTACATATACCAACGCCTGCTCTACACATCCACAGGTCATTACATATACCAACACCTGCTATACACATCCACAGGTCATTACATATACCAACACCTGCTCTACACATCCACAGGTCATTACATATACCAACACCTGCTCTACACATCCACAGGTCATTACATATACCAACGCCTGCTCTACACATCCACAGGTCATTACATATACCAACGCCTGCTCTACACATCCACAGGTCATTACATATACCAACACCTGCTCTACACATCCACAGGTCATTACATATACCAACGCCTGCTCTACACATCCACAGGTCATTACATATACCAACGCCTGCTCTACACATCCACAGGTCATTACATATACCAACACCTGCTCTACACATCCACAGGTCATTACATATACCAACACCTGCTATGCACATCCACAGGTCATTACATATACCAACACCTGCTCTACACATCCACAGGTCATTACATATACCAACACCTGCTCTACACATCCACAGGTCATTACATATACCAACACCTGCTCTACACATCCACAGGTCATTACATATACCAACACCTGCTATACACATCCACAGGTCATTACATATACCAACACCTGCTCTACACATCCACAGGTCATTACATATACCAACACCTGCTCTACACATCCACAGGTCATTACATATACCAACGCCTGCTATGCACATCCACAGGTCATTACATATACCAACACCTGCTCTACACATCCACAGGTCATTACATATACCAACACCTGCTCTACACATCCACAGGTCATTACATATACCAACACCTGCTCTACACATCCACAGGTCATTACATATACCAACACCTGCTATACACATCCACAGGTCATTACATATACCAACACCTGCTCTACACATCCACAGGTCATTACATATACCAACACCTGCTCTACACATCCACAGGTCATTACATATACCAACGCCTGCTCTACACATCCACAGGTCATTACATATACCAACACCTGCTCTACACATCCACAGGTCATTACATATACCAACACCTGCTATGCACATCCACAGGTCATTACATATACCAACACCTGCTATACACATCCACAGGTCATTACATATACCAACACCTGCTCTACACATCCACAGGTCATTACATATACCAACACCTGCTATACACATCCACAGGTCATTACATATACCAACACCTGCTCTACACATCCACAGGTCATTACATATACCAACACCTGCTCTACACATCCACAGGTCATTACATATACCAACACCTGCTATGCACATCCACAGGTCATTACATATACCAACGCCTGCTCTACACATCCACAGGTCATTACATATACCAACACCTGCTCTACACATCCACAGGTCATTACATATACCAACACCTGCTATACACATCCACAGGTCATTACATATACCAACACCTGCTCTACACATCCACAGGTCATTACATATACCAACACCTGCTCTACACATCCACAGGTCATTACATATACCAACGCCTGCTCTACACATCCACAGGTCATTACATATACCAACACCTGCTCTACACATCCACAGGTCATTACATATACCAACACCTGCTCTACACATCCACAGGTCATTACATATACCAACACCTGCTATACACATCCACAGGTCATTACATATACCAACGCCTGCTCTACACATCCACAGGTCATTACATATACCAAC
Organism: Brachymystax lenok tsinlingensis; assembly: GCA_030435695.1. Lineage (NCBI taxonomy): Eukaryota > Metazoa > Chordata > Actinopteri > Salmoniformes > Salmonidae > Brachymystax > Brachymystax lenok. Next base: position 85,170,194 of record CM059819.1, read on the forward strand.
ACCTGCTCTACACATCCACAGGTCATTACATATACCAACGCCTGCTCTACACATCCACAGGTCATTACATATACCAACACCTGCTCTACACATCCACAGGTCATTACATATACCAACGCCTGCTCTACACATCCACAGGTCATTACATATACCAACACCTGCTATGCACATCCACAGGTCATTACATATACCAACACCTGCTCTACACATCCACAGGTCATTACATATACCAACACCTGCTCTACACATCCACAGGTCATTACATATACCAACACCTGCTCTACACATCCACAGGTCATTACATATACCAACACCTGCTATACACATCCACAGGTCATTACATATACCAACACCTGCTCTACACATCCACAGGTCATTACATATACCAACACCTGCTCTACACATCCACAGGTCATTACATATACCAACGCCTGCTATGCACATCCACAGGTCATTACATATACCAACACCTGCTCTACACATCCACAGGTCATTACATATACCAACACCTGCTCTACACATCCACAGGTCATTACATATACCAACACCTGCTCTACACATCCACAGGTCATTACATATACCAACACCTGCTATACACATCCACAGGTCATTACATATACCAACACCTGCTCTACACATCCACAGGTCATTACATATACCAACACCTGCTCTACACATCCACAGGTCATTACATATACCAACGCCTGCTCTACACATCCACAGGTCATTACATATACCAACACCTGCTCTACACATCCACAGGTCATTACATATACCAACACCTGCTATGCACATCCACAGGTCATTACATATACCAACACCTGCTATACACATCCACAGGTCATTACATATACCAACACCTGCTCTACACATCCACAGGTCATTACATATACCAACACCTGCTATACACATCCACAGGTCATTACATATACCAACACCTGCTCTACACATCCACAGGTCATTACATATACCAACACCTGCTCTACACATCCACAGGTCATTACATATACCAACACCTGCTATGCACATCCACAGGTCATTACATATACCAACGCCTGCTCTACACATCCACAGGTCATTACATATACCAACACCTGCTCTACACATCCACAGGTCATTACATATACCAACACCTGCTATACACATCCACAGGTCATTACATATACCAACACCTGCTCTACACATCCACAGGTCATTACATATACCAACACCTGCTCTACACATCCACAGGTCATTACATATACCAACGCCTGCTCTACACATCCACAGGTCATTACATATACCAACACCTGCTCTACACATCCACAGGTCATTACATATACCAACACCTGCTCTACACATCCACAGGTCATTACATATACCAACACCTGCTATACACATCCACAGGTCATTACATATACCAACGCCTGCTCTACACATCCACAGGTCATTACATATACCAACACCTGCTCTACACATCCACAGGTCATTACATATACCAACGCCTGCTCTACACATCCACAGGTCATTACATATACCAACACCTGCTCTACACATCCACAGGTCATTACATATACCAACGCCTGCTCTACACATCCACAGGTCATTACATATACCAACACCTGCTCTACACATCCACAGGTCATTACATATACCAACGCCTGCTCTACACATCCACAGGTCATTACATATACCAACACCTGCTATGCACATCCACAGGTCAGGAGTAGCAGAAACCCATTGTGCATGTAATCATAAAGCGTCTCAGAGTAGGAGTGCTGATCTGTCAATGTAAATAGTCCGGCTGGCCATTTGATGAATTGTTCAGCAGTGTTATGGCTTGGGGGTAGAAGCTGTTAAGGAGCCTTTTGGACCTAGATTTGGCGCTCCGGTACCGTCTTCTGTGTGGTAGCAAAGAGAACAGTCTATGACTTCGGCGACTGGAGTCTTTGACAAATCTTTGGGCCTTCTTCTGACACCTGGAATGCAGGAAGCTGGGCCGTATGCACTACTCTCTGTAGCGGTTGCATTACCAGGCGGTGATGCAACCGGTCAGGATGCTCTCGATGGTGCAGCTGTCAAACGTTTTGAGGATCTGGGGACCCATTCCAAATCTTTTCAGTCTCCTGAGGGGGAAAGGGTGTTGTCTTGTCCTCTTCACGACTGTCTTGGTGTGTTTGGACCATGATAGTTTGTTGGTCATGTGGACACCAAGGATCTTGATCTTGATCTTTTCTTCTGAGGGCATAGCAGGATTGTATTATTAGTGTCCGGATTAGTATCTCGCTCCTTGAAAGCGGCAGCTCTAGCCTTTAGCTCGGTGTGGATGTTCCTTGTAATCCATGGCTTCTGATTGGGATATGTACGTACGGTCACTGTGGGGACGACATCGTCGATGCACTTATTGATGAAGCCGGTGACCGAGGTGGTATACTCCTCAATGCCATTGGAGGAATCCCGGAACATATTCCAGTCTGTGCTGCAAAAGAGTCCTGAAGCGTAGCGTCCGCGTCATCTGACCACTTCCATATTGATCGAGTCACTGGTGCTTTAGTTTTTGCTTGTAAGCAGGAATCAGGAGGATAGAATTATGGTCAGATTTGCCAAATGGAGGGCGAGGACACACACGTCAGATGTATTAACTAAAAAGCAGGCATTAATTTGCCTTTAATGGTCAGTTAACCTAGAGGAAAAAGATAATGTCAGTTAACAACTACATGTAGCATCAAGAAAACTGATCGATGAATCAAAATGGCTGCTTTACTTGGACTATTTACCGTAGCGGACGAAAAAGCTGCGCAAAACACGTTCTTGTTGTGTGAATTCCTTTTCTGTTTCCTTCTTCAATGTGATAACATTGCGTTTTCGTTGACGTGCACTTTCTTGCATTGTTCAGGAGCCTTTTCACCGGGAGCGTTTGGCGTGCTCTCACCTCTGTCTGAATTTGTGAAAGACTAGAAAGAGAGGCGAGATGCCCACTACAAACTTGCCTGTTTTTACACTTGACCATAAGAGTCTCCTCAGGGGACCACCAGCTGTTCCATTGATTTGATTTATTCCAGAGCTAGAACACCTGATTCAACTTGTAAACTAATCATCAAGCCATTGATCAGGTGAAGCAGGTGAAGCAGGTGAATCAGGTGAGCTAGTTCAGGGCTACAACAACATTGTGAAACGTCTGGGGGTGTCCCCGAGGAGATGTTAGAGAACCCCGGATCTAGAGGACACTCCTGCCACAATTGCCCTGTCTCCACCTCCACGCCTCAGTCTTTTGACATGAAGCACTAGGTTTTAAACTCAATGGGATTCACATGGCACGTGGAGATGTGGTTGACTGGGTAACATTCCAAAGGAATTTGCCTTCTTACTGCATCACAAGGCAGGGGTTCAATTCCCACTTCCGCCTGTCCCACTTTCACTCCTTCTCCTCTTGTTTCTAATCAGGGGTGACAGTGGTTAGAGCGTTGGACTTGTAACCGGAGGGTTGCAAGTTCGAATCCCCAAGCTGACAAGGAAAAAAATCTGTCGTTCTGCCCCTGAACAAGGCAGTTAACCCACTGTTCCCGGGCGCCGAAGACGTGGATGTCGATTAAGGCAGCCCCCCGCACCTCTCTGATTCAGAGGGGTTGGGTTAAAAGACTTTGACTTTGACTTTTTTAATCTGTCTAAATAAAGGTTGGAATTCCTATTCAGACTTGAGATATGTTGATTTAACATGGACTTGGGTAAAACAATGGCCATGTTTTATTGACTGAAGTCCATGTTAAGTCTTCATTATTTACCTCAAGTCTGAATTGGGCCCCATGTGCTCGGTGTAACAACGGTGATTCAGCACAAGACTGTAGACTGGCTGAGTGGACTACGGCAGTATTTTGACAAGGAGACCCGGGTTTTCAAATTCACGTTGTCACACAAATACCACAACTTTGTTCATGCTACCTATGCTATAACTTATATCACCCTAAACATTTTGATTGTAACATCATTTATAATCTCAATAAAGCTGGCAACTGCAGCAGTAGCCTGTATAATTAGTGCCATTGTATATCCTAGGAAAAGGTGTTAAATTCCCCGTGTCCTCTAAAATGTGAACATATTTAAGCAAACTATGGAGAAACACAACAGCTCTGTCTGATAATCTCAGTACAATTCTGGATTTTTTGGTGTGTGTGTTTTGATGCGGCATTTTGAATATACTGAAACTCAAAAAAAAAAATTCACAACACTCTTAAAATAAATTATTTTCAGGGCCTCCCATATGGTGCAATGGTCTAAGGCACTGCATCACAGTGCTAGAGGCGTCACTACAGACCCGGGTTGTATCACAACCGGCCGTGATCGGGAGTCCCATCGTGCGGCGCACAATTGGCTCAGTGTCGTCCAGGTTAGGGGAGGGTTTGGCCGGAGGGGCTTTACTTGGCTCATTGTGCTCTAGCAACTCCTTGTGGCGGGCCGGGCGCCTGCAAGCTGACCTGGGTCGTCAGATGAACGGTGTTTCCTCCGACACATTGGTGCGGCTGGTTTCCGGGATAAGCGGGCGGATGTTAAGAAGCGAGGTTTGGCGGGTCATGTTTCGGAGGACGCATGACTCAACCTTCTCCTCCCGAGCCCATTGAGGAGTTGCTGCGATGAGACAAGATAAAAAATGGAGGTAAAATATATAAATAAATTATATTCAGATTGAAGAACCACTTTTGGTGTTTCAGAATACTTCCATTCATAATACTGCCATTCAGAGTACTGCCATTCAGAGTACTTCCATTCAGAGTACTTCCATTCATAATACTGCCATTCAGAGTACTTCCATTCAGAGTACTTCCATTCTAAATACTTCCATTCATAATACTGCCATTCAGAGTACTTTCATTCAGAGTACTGCCATTCAGAGTACTTCCATTCATAATACTTCCATTCAGAGTACTGCCATTCAGAGTACTTCCATTCAGAGTACTTCCATTCATAATACTGCCATTCAGAGTACTTCCATTCAGAGTACTTCCATTCTAAATACTTCCATTCATAATACTGCCATTCAGAGTACTTTCATTCAGAGTACTGCCATTCAGAGTACTTCCATTCATAATACTTCCATTCAGAGTACTGCCATTCAGAGTACTTCCATTCATAATACTTCCATTCAGAGTACTTCCATTCTAAATACTTCCATTCTAAGTACTTCCATTCATAGTACTGCCATTCAGAGTACTTCCATTCAGAGTACTTCCATTCTAAGTACTTCCATTCTAAGTACTTTCATTCAGAGTACTGTCATTCAGAGTACTTCCATTCATAATACTTCCATTCGGGGTACTGCCATTCAGAGTACTTCCATTCATAATACTTCCATTCAGAGTACTTCAAAACACTTACATTGTCTTTACATTCTCCAAACACAAGATCTCCGTCTAGGTGCATTACTTTTCATGGTTTCAGTACACAATGATGGTGTTTTGAATCTTTCAATTTTAACAGTGTAGTAAAACCATGTTACTATGTCTATTTAATTACCAGTCCATTTCATTGCATCAGTACTGTACAGTAAAGTACTGTGCCTAGCCGTGTCCGAGCCAAAACTGACCATATGACAGGAGCCTGTGAGGCAGATTGATGTAAGTCAAGAGTCCTGGACAGGATGCTAGTCTATCGCAAGGCCATTTCATAGCCTAAAGACCTGACAAAAACCACCTACGGTACGGCAGCACTCTGACAGGTTGACAGTCCTGCCGGAATGTGATACAGGAAACGTCAGGAGTGTCACAGTGACAAGTCCAGCAGGTGGATTCACACACAGACAGTCAACCACAGAGTTGACTGGGGGCTAGCAAATGGTTAAGGAGCTGGGCTGGCTTGTATTACATTGGGTACAGACAGACAGAGGGATAGACAGTTGCTGTCTGACAGGCATGGAGTTTGACACCGGGGTAGAAACAGTCTGGACACACACACACTATTAACCTACCGTACAGATGCCACATCTTAATTTGACCATCCTGTTGTTGCACAGCAGGAAATGCAACTGTGTAAAGTTTGTAATTTCCACTTTAAAATGTCAAAATTGCTATTCTCTAAGATATATATATATATATTTTTTTTAAAATCAAAACCCTTCAAAATGTCCATGAATTATAATCCACGTAACAATTCACATTTCCTGTTGCTGCAGAATTCTTTTCCCCGCTGTAGCAAGGATTACGATCCTACATCTGTGGGGCGGCAGGTAGCCTAGTGGTTAGAGCGTTGGACTTGTAACCGGAGGGTTGCAAGTTCGAATCCCCGAGCTGACAAGGAAAAAATATGTTGTTCTGCCCCTGAACAAGGCAGTTAACCCACTGTTCCCTGCTGTAACCCGCTGAAGACATGGACATGGATGTCGATTAAGGCAGCCCCCCGCACCCCTCTGATTCAGAGGTTGGGTTGGGTTAAATGTGGTAGACACATTTCGGTTGAAGGCATTCGGTTGTACAACTGACTAATAATGGTGACTTTGATTATTACCCTACTACCAAGAAGAAAACTACATGGGTGGTCCGTTCTCCTGGACACCAGACTACACAGTATAAAGGTTCTAATGGGGCCGACGTGTCGGACGAAGAAGGGAAGAGTTTACAGTGCTGCGCTAGCAGGGTTATCTGTTTGGGGTTAGCAAGGGAAAACAGAGGTCATCTATACATTTAACTTTCCGTTCCATAAAATAACACTTCTACGCAGGACAGTGTTGGGAGCCGCTAAGTCGCTCACAGGTCAAGTCCCACCGCTATTGTTCTTCCCCTGGGAAATAGCGCCCTTGTTTCGTGAGGATCCTATTAGCTGCTAATGAGAATAATTTGAACCCTGCTTCTGGATTATAAAGTAAATGGTGTGTGTGGGTGGGTGCTCGTGTGTGTGTGTGTGGATCGACAGCTGTGCCCTGAGGTTCTAGAAATCAAGCAAAGCACCCCCACACCGTAACACCACCTCCTCCTCCATGCTTTACGGTGGGAAATACACATGCAGAGATCATCCGTTCACCCACACCATAACATCTCCTCCTCCATGCTTTACGGTGAGAAATACACATGCAGAGATCATCCGTTCACCCACACCGTAACATCTCCTCCTCCATGCTTTACGGTGAGAAATACACATGCAGAGATCATCCGTTCACCCACACCATAACACCTCCTCCTCCTCCATGCTTTACGGTGGGAAATACACATGCAGAGATCATCCGTTCACCCACACCGTAACACCTCCTCCTCCATGCTTTACGGTGAGAAATACACATGCAGAGATCATCCGTTCACCCACACCGTAACACCTCCTCCTCCATGCTTTACGGTGGGAAATACACATGCAGAGATCATCCGTTCACCCACACCGTGTCTCACGAAGACGTGGTCACGAATATCATAGGTAATACATTTATTATATGTAATGTAAGCTTGTGCTCTGACAGTAGACCAGAAACCAAACAAGCCAAGTATACTCTCCTCAGTCTTCAGTGTGAGGCTGTCTTAGTGGAAACAGGACCAATGTGAGGCTTTGTATACTGAATTCTCCCCAGTGAGCAGCACAATATCTGTGTAATTAAATGGTGACAGAAACAACCGAACCTTTCTAACAGCTGCAATTACAAAAAAGACAAGGCGTGACAGATGGGACTGTAATTTTCTTACCATTACTGAACATCAAACATAGTTTTTTTTGGAGGGGGGGGGCAAAAGTAGCTGTTTGGTTCCAAATCAATTTGTCAGCTACTGTTGTCAGCTACTATACAGGCTCTAGATGATTGATTGCTCTCACACTGGGCTGAAGGCTTTGTTTGCACAGGACGTTTGGATAGATTACTGTACGGTGTGTGTGTGCGTGTGGTTACGTACACTAAGACTTGACGGAGGAAAGTTTTGCATGTTTACCAGACGTGCTGTCCTCCCTGTAAACCCATTCATCTCTCCTTTTTTTTCTCTCTCCCCGGCCCCTCTCTCTTTCTCTTTTTCTCTCTCTCTCTCTGTATGGTTTTCTTACTGTTTCAGTTTCACAGTGTGTCTGGTATAGAAAGGTCACTAGTTTTAATGAGTGGGCTTTGAGGCTTTGAGGTGAGTTGTGTTGCAGATACTTTATATTCTCAACCAGGTCAGTTCTGGACTGTGTTAAAGGGGAACCAGGTCAGTTCTGGACTGTGTTAAAGGGGAACCAGGTCAGGTCTGGACTATGTTAAAGGGAACCGGGTCAGTTCTGGACTATGTTAAAGGGGAACCGGGTCAGTTCTGGACTGTGTTATAGGGATCCAGGTCAGGTCTGGACTGTGTTAAAGGGAACCGGGTCAGTTCTGGACTATGTTAAAAGGGGATCCAGGTCAGGTCTGGACTATGTTAAAGGGAACCGGGTCAGTTCTGGACTATGTTCAAGTCGAACCAGGTCAGTTCTGGAATGTGTTAAAGGGGAACCAGGTCAGTTCCAGATTGTGTTCTATGAAAACCCAGGGAGCATGCAGCATCAAGCGCCACCAAGCCTTTCAGTACAGTCTGAGTCCCAAATGACACCCTATTCCCTTTATAGTGCACTACTTTTGACCAGGACCTGGTCAGAACCCACTGGGCACAGACATCAGTTCAACAACCAGTTTTGATTTGCATTTGGTTGTCAAATAACGTGAATTCAACGTGAAATCAACAAAACATTTCACCATGTCATTGGATTTAGGTTAAAAGTTGGGTGATGACCTATGTTGATGACTTTTTGCAATATCAATTAGTTTTTCAGGTTGACTTAACGTCATCACATAGATTTTTTTGGGGGTTGAAATGATGTGGAAACGATGTGGAAGCAATGCTTTAAACACTGTAGAGGGTTATTTGGGACAGAGCCACAGTCTAAGAGTTCTTAAGCCTTCCGCGTGCTATGAATTCAGCTAGGTGAAGCGAATGAGTGTGCTCGCATACTCCCTTAAAAAACTTTTGCTTGAAAAAATGTGAAGAAAAAAAAAAGCGCAATAGTACTGTTTGTCCATCTTGACCTGCCGTAGCCAATATACACTTCCTCAAAATGACTCAAGAAGTCTGTCATTCATTTTGTTATTTTTGTTGAGGAGATCTTAGTCGAACTAAGAGGAAAACATTTGCATGAAAACTATATGTCTCTCTTTGACAACAAAAAACTTCATTGAATAATCCCTACTGTTACCCAATCACTGATGAAGTGATGTAGACTTTGGCTACAGACTTCAACTTGCCTCGAACAAAATAAACAATGTTTGTTCATGAACAGCTGGACAAAAAACCTTGCTGAAGACCAAAATTAACAGAAAAACGTCACAAAATGTCATCGTAATATACGCACAAATTGTTGCTAATGGCCAGATTTGTGGTTAATCTAAGAAATGAAACATGTAGAGATGTAGAGATGTAGAGATGGGGAGAGAGAGAGAGAGAGAGAGAGAGAGAGAGAGAGAGAGAGAGAGAATATACATGCAGTCTTTGACACCGTTGCTCTAGAGCACACAAAAAACTATACATACCTTGGCTGAAACATCAGCGCCACAGGCTGTGACGATTTTAGCATGTAAATCTTGGTGGGGCAAAAAAAGAACAATTTGGGATGCATGCCAGCAAAGCCACTACACAACACAACACTTAACAATACATTAATTGCACTATAACGGTGCCCACAAAATGTTAGGGCCTACATAAAGCTGTCCCAATAGCAGTCCCAACATCTCACCACTGCTACACCTGGCTACCAGCAGAGCCTTGTCTGGCAGCGAAACAGTTCATTCAGCTTCATTTACTGCCTTTTAAAAAAACATAGCTGATATGGTTGACTTGCTTAAACAAATGTGGTTTCTACTGACAATTGAGATGTACAAACTATGGCACAAGGGAACGACAAGCGGATAAGAAGCAATCCGTAATTTCAATTAAGACATTAATGATGGAGCTAAGATGGATGCAGTCAATATAACCATTTGTTCAGCACTTTTGAAATGTACAGCGACAGAATGTTGAACATGGGCCGTTCTTACAGTATTCTCCCTGTACACCAAGTCATAACTGCAGGATAAATAAAGGGGGCATATAAGCAGACAATGAAAACTCTTACAATATTTGATGATTACATTTCCCTAAAACAGGCTATAGTCCCTCTCAAAGTCATTCTGGTCCTAACCTCCTGAATAAAACCCTTCTCTACAATCCTTCTCAAAGTCATATTTCACTGAAGACAGACCCTGAACAGAATTCAGGTCATGGTTCCCCAAGGTGTGTTCTGCTCCAGTCCTTGTCGGAGATCAATCTTCATAATTCAGTCTTTATAATTCAGTCTTTATAATTCAGTCTTTATAATTCCCGCTCTCATGGTTTGGGAAAACCATCACTCACCAAAATGCGCTGGCCAATTCGATGACCACAGGCTACATGTGCACCACCAAGTCAGAACAGTAGGTTAAATTATGAGGCGAAAAGGGACAAAGCTATTAGGGTGAGGCACATGGGCTACTAACAACTTACTACACAACATACACTTCATATTACTTTAGCTACAGTATACATATCTCCCTGGCATACTACATAATTTATAGAGCAGCAGACAATACCTTTTTGGACTCACCTTGTTGTGCTGTGCTCACTTGAACAGGAAGTTAGCGCGGAGGTCCTTCGTGGGCAAATTTTGTCATCAAACTTTGTCATGAAAGTCTGGCATTCTCTGGATTTATGGTGCTTTCAAGACAACTGGGAACTGGGAAAAAAACAAGGTCGAATCATGATGATGTCAGTGATCTTCAGGTCATAGCTCTAGAAAGAGGCCTTGGATGAAACATCAAAACGTATTTTCCCAGTCGTAGCTCATTTTCCCCGAGTTCCCAGTTCAAAAGTCACCATTATTAGTCAGCTGTACAACCAAATGCCTTCAACCGAAATGTTTCTTCCGCATTTAACCCAACCCCTCTGAATCAGAGAGGTGCGGGGGGCTGCCTTGATCGACATCCACGTCTTCGGCGCCCGGGGAACAGTGGGTTAACTGCCTTGTTCAGGGGCAGAATGACAGATTTTTTCCTTGTCAGCTCAGGGATTCGAACTTGTAACCCTCCGGTGACAAGTCCAACGCTCTAACCACTAGGCTACCTGCCGCCTGCCGCCTCTTGAACTCACAGTTAGCCACTGATTCCTTCCAAACCACTCATTGTTTATTTTGAGATTTCAACTTGTTGTGTAATGTTTATGTCCAATGGCCGATGAGCACCGATACGTTTTATCTATAATTTATCTTCGTTATTTCTCTTCATTTGACAAGGATTAAAAAGGATTTGCATGTATGATGTTGACATGATCAGTCCAATCAAAGCTACTGTAGATATAATGTGATTTGACGTAATTTTATCTGTGGCCAATGCTAAAAATGTGGGGCTCAAAACAGGTGGGGCTCTGGCGCTCACCAACCAAGAATTCACTAAATGGGACAAACACCAAATTGAGAATCTGCATGAAAAATTCTGCAAAAATATCCTCAGTGTACAAAGCTACACACTAAATAATGCATGCTGAGCAGAATTAGGCCGATCCCCCCTAATTATAAAAGTCCAGGAAAGAGACGTTAAATTCTACAACCACCTGAAAGGAAGCGATTCCCAAACCTTCCATGACAAAGCCATCACCTACAGAGAGATTAACCTAGAGAAGAGTCCCCTAAGCAAGCTGGTCCTGGGGCTCTGTTCACAAACACAAACAGACCCCACAGAGCCCCAGGACAGCAACCCAATTAGACCCAACCAAATCATGGGAAAACACTTTACACATAGAATAGAATTAACAAAAAAACAGAGAACTAGAATGCCATTTGTCCCTGAACAGAGAGGACACAGTGGCAGAATACCTGACCACTGTGACTGACCCAAAATGAAGGAAAGTTTTGACAATGTACAGACTCAGTGAGCATAGCCTTGCTATTGAGAAAGGCCGCCATAGGCAGACCTGGCTCTCAAGAGAAGACAGGATTTGTGCACACTGCCCACAAAATGAGGTGGAAACTGAGCTTCCTAACCTCCTGCCAAATGTACGACCAGATTAGAGACGCATATTTCCCTCAGATTACACAGACCCGCAAAGAATTAAAAAACAAATCCAATTTTGATAAACTCCCTATTATGTTTCCAATGCCAATACAGTCCTTGAATTGAATTGATGCGAGAGAGAGAGAGTGTCATGCCTGCTCCCCTTCTCTGGCACTCGATGGTCACCAGGCTGCCCATCATTACGCACACCTGTCACTATCGTTACACGCATCAGAGCCTCATTGGACTCACCTGGACTCCATCACTTTATTGATTGTCTCCTCTATATCTGTCACTGCCTCAGTTTGATCGCGGTGTCTGGATTAATGTCGTCATGTTTCCCCTGTCCAGACACTGTCTGTAATTTGTTTCAGGTCTGTTATATATTAAATATTCACTCCCTGTACTTGCTTCTCGTCGCCACACACAGGCCGGGCCTCCAGGAGGATTGTCCTGTTAAATGTCAGTCAGATTACGTCAGTCAGGTTATGTCAAATTACATTTTATTTGTCACATGCGCCGAATACAACAGGTGTAGACCTTACAGTGAAATGCTTACAGTCAGGTTATGTCAGTCAGGTTATGTCAGTCAGGTTGTGTCAGTCAGGTTGTGTCAGTCAGGTTATGTCAGTCAGGTTGTGTCAGTCAGGTTATGTCAGTCAGGTTATGTTAGTCAGCATGTCCAGTAAAACATTATAAGCCCATGTTTTTGTGAAATAGTTTACCCTAAAGCTGTGGCAGACTGCTGTGTGACAGACTGCTTTGTGACAGACTGTTGTTTGACAGACTGCTGTGTGACAGACTGCTTTGTGACAGACTGCTGTTTGACAGACTGCTTTGTGACAGACTGCTGTTTGACAGACTGCTTTGTGACAGACTGCTGTGTGACAGACTGCTTTGTGACAGACTGTTGTTTGACAGACTGCTGTGTGACAGACTGCTGTGTGACAGACTGTTGTTTGACAGCCTGCTGTGTGACAGACTGCTGTGTGACAGACTGCTGTGTGACAGACTGTTGTTTGACAGCCTGCTGTGTGACAGACTGCTGTGTGACAGACTGCTGTGTGACAGACTGCTGTTTGACAGACTGCTGTTTGACAGACTGCTTTGTGACAGACTGCTGTTTGACAGACTGCTTTGTGACAGACTGCTGTGTGACAGACTGCTTTGTGACAGACTGCTGTGTGACAGACTGTTGTTTGACAGACTGCTGTGTGACAGACTGCTGTGTGACAGACTGCTGTGTGACAGACTGTTGTTTGACAGACTGCTGTGTGACAGACTGTTGTTTGACAGACTGTTGTTTGACAGCCTGCTGTGTGACAGACTGCTGTGTGACAGACTGTTGTTTGACAGACTGCTGTGTGACAGACTGCTTTGTGACAGACTGTTGTTTGACAGACTGTTGTTTGACAGACTGCTGTTTGACAGACTGCTGTGTGACAGACTGCTGTTTGACAGACTGCTGTGTGACAGACTGCTGTGTGACAGACTGCTGTGTGACAGACTGCTAATTGACAGACTGCTGTTTGACAGACTGCTTTGTGACAGACTGCTGTGTGACGGACTGTTGTTTGACAGACTGTTGTTTGACAGACTGCTGTTTGACAGACTGCTGTGTGACAGACTGCTGTTTGACAGACTGCTGTGTGACAGACTGCTGTGTGACATACTGCTTTGTGACAGACTGTTTTGTGACAGACTGTTTTGTGACAGACTGCTGTTTGACAGACTGCTGTGTGACAGACTGCTGTGTGGCAGACTGCTGTGTGGCAGACTGCTGTGTGACAGACTGCTGTGTGACAGACTATTACTGTATAGGCACCTTCAAAATACAAAAACATCGTCCTCCATATCGCTCTCTGACTATCTCTTCCGAATTCCTGTCCTGCAGATTGGATGTCACATATCCTGACGTATTGCTTCCTTCGACCCAGAAAGAGAAGTGCTACATTCCTCACATATCAAGGAGCCGAGGGCAGGACTGGGATATATGTGTGTGTGTGTGTGACAGAACAGGGATATCCCATCTGACACTTGGCTCATCAGTCCCCCACCATGCAACCGTTGTAATGTAGACAACATATCCCTCACAGTAGGGTTCAAATAGTATTTTGAATTTGGGAATCTTTGAAATACATTGAGGCTTTGACATGAGCTTGTCTGGACTGCACCCGATGGGTGACGTTTGTACTTTTTGGGACTGTTCCATTGGTTCCAGTTTAGTCTAGCACATTTGAACCCAGGTCTGATTTTGTTCCACCATTAATCAGGGACACCATCTATCAGGGACACCATTAATCAGGGACACCATTAATCAGGGACACCATCTATCAGGGACACCATCTATCAGGGACACCATTAATCAGGGACACCATTTATCAGGGACACCATTTATCAGGGACACCATTTATCAGGGACACCATTTATCAGGAACACCATTAATCAGGAATGTTCCTGACACATTCTTTACTCCCTAACAGCTGGTGCCAGGACAGTTTGGTTGATTTGCTATCAATCATTTGCGACCAGGATGTAAGATGGAGAAACAAATCTCAAATAAGTTGTTAGTAACTGAGACCAAAGGACATTGAGATGCCTGTGTCCAGTGACTCTTCTGAAGATGCAACGCTGCAACACCTGCTCAGCTCTCCCTCTCCATACTTCTCCACACGTCTGATTCACCTGTATTCACCTGTATTCACCTGTATTCTGTACTTCTAGTGATCAATACGTCTGATTCACCTGTATTCTGTACTTCTAGTGATCAATACGTCTGATTCACCTGTATTCTGTACTTCTAGTGATCAATACGTCTGATTCACCTGTATTCTGTTCTTCTAGTGATCAATACGTCTGATTCACCTGTATTCTGTACTTCTAGCGATCAATACGTCTGATTCACCTGTATTCTAACTGTGTGTGTTTCTAACTGTGTGTGTCAGGAACTATAGGTTCATCTATCATAGCAACTCTATTTTCAGTATTCAGAGTTTTCAGATGCACACATTGTCCTGTTTCTTTGGAAACCTCTTTTCTTCCTTCTCTGAATAAAAGTTATCTGCCAGTGTTTGCAGATTGTCCAACCACTCTGCTTTTTCAAAGGGGTTCCTCAGCCTCTTAGTTTGAAACATCCTCCTTTACCTGTACTATTTCAGGACTTTTAGGGCTGTCAATAATTTCGCATACCAGAGTGAGTTAGTGTTTGTTGTTGTTGTTGTTGTTGTTGGACTAAGATACAGACACCAAGAAGTGTCTGACAGCAGATATGTGTACGGTACATTTAGTAGCCTGTTTTTCGATCAATGTTGTATGCAAATGGAAAAAACCTACAGGAGGGCCAAAGGAAAGATGAGCATTTCCTTTATATTGTGACATATGAAATGGGCAAGTATAATTCAACCCAAGGCCTGCTGTTTATGTAACTAACTGCTGCTGTCTGTGTTCAACGGCCTTGCTTGGATTAGTGGCTTTTACACAGGAAATATGAACTTACCTTTTCTGTTGGAACTTCCGAAATCAGGAACTTTGTTCATTTGTGTCTACAGAACAACTCCTTGTGGAGACCAGACTTGTGTCAGGAGTGTCAATGCTTCGGTGACATCCCCATCTGTCAACTTGCTACCTGCCTCAACCCACACTGTGACTACCAGAGCGTAAGATAACAGAGGGAGGGAGGGAGGGAGGGAGGGACGAGGGAGGGAGGGAGGGATGGAGGGCAGGAGGGATGGATGGAGGGAGGGAGGGAAGGAGGGACGTATGGATGGATGGATGGATGGAGATATGGATAGATGGATGAGGGAGGGACGAATCGAGGGATGAAGTGAAGTAATTAATTAACAAAGGAATTAAGTAGTTAATTAACAAAGGATTGAAGTAATTAATTAACAAAGGAATTAAGTAATTAATTAACAAAGGAATTAAGTAATTAATTAACAAAGAAATGAAGTAATTAATTAACAAAGGATTGAAGTAATTAATTAACAAAGGAATTAAGTAACTAGTTAACAAAGGATTTAAGTAATTAATTAACAAAGTAATAAATTAACAAATGAATTAAGTAATTAATTAACAAATGAATTAAGTAATTAATTAACAAAGGAATGAATTAGCAAATGATATAAGTAATTAATTAACAAATGAGTTAAGTAATGAATTAACAATAGCTAGGGGTCTTATAAACCCCTGTAATCCCACCTCCTCCTTCCTCCCCCCTCCTCCTTCCTCCCCTCTCAGTTCTCTTGCTCTGGTGAAGTAATCTAGACATCAAGCCAACAACACTGTTAGGGTATCCCATCCAACCCCCTCTCCTCTGTGGCATCCCATCTACTCTCCCCTGAGACCACTATCAATGCTAACGAATTCTGCTCCACTGACAGACAGTCTAATACTAATTAAATTAGCCAACAAGCCCAACAAACCATATCTCCTCCTCTCTCCGCTCCTCTCCTCCTCTCTCCTCTCCTCCATCAAGCCCACCAAACCATATCTCCTCCTCTCTCCGCTCCTCTCCTCCTCTCTCCTCTCCTCCATCAAGCCCACCAAACCATTTCTCCTCCTCTCTCCGCTCCTCTCCTCCTCTCTCCTCTCCTCCATCAAGCCCACCAAACCATTTCTCCTCCTCTCTCGCTCCTCTCCTCCTCTCTCCTCTCCTCCATCAAGCCCACCAAACCATATCTCCTCCTCTCTCCGCTCCTCTCCTCCTCTCTCCTCTCCTCCATCAAGCCCACCAAACCATATCTCCTCCTCTCTCCGCTCCTCTCCTCCTCTCTCCTCTCCTCCATCAAGCCCACCAAACCATATCTCCTCCTCTCTCCTCTCCTCCATCAAGCCCACCAAACCATATGTTCTCATCTCTCCACTCCTCTCCTCCTCTCTCCTCTCCTCCATCAAGCCCACCAAACCATATCTCCTCCTCTCTCCTCTCCTCCATCAAGCCCACCAAACCATATGTTCTCATCTCTCCACTCCTCTCCTCCTCCTCTCTCCACTCCTCTCCTCCTCCTCTCTCCACTCCTCTCCTCCTCCTCTCTCCACTCCTCTCCTCCTCTCTACTCCTCTCCTCCTCTCTCCACTCCTCTCCTCCTCCTCTCTCTGCTCCTCTCCTCCATCAAGCCCACCAAACCATATCTCCTCCTCTCTCCGCTCCTCTCCTCCTCTCTCCTCTCCTCCATCAAGCCCACCAAACCATATCTCCTCCTCTCTCCGCTCCTCTCCTCCTCTCTCCTCTCCTCCATCAAGCCCACCAAACCATATCTCCTCCTCTCTCCGCTCCTCTCCTCCTCTCTCCTCTCCTCCATCAAGCCCACCAAACCATATGTTCTCATCTCTCCACTCCTCTCCTCCTCCTCTCTCCACTCCTCTCCTCCTCTCTACTCCTCTCCTCCTCTCTCCACTCCTCTCCTCCTCCTCTCTCTGCTCCTCTCCTCCATCAAGCCCACCAAACCATATCTCCTCCTCTCTCCGCTCCTCTCCTCCTCTCTCTCTCTCTCTCTCCTCCATCAAGCCCACCAAACCATATCTCCTCCTCTCTCCGCTCCTCTCCTCCTCTCTCCTCTCCTCCATCAAGCCCACCAAACCATATCTCCTCCTCTCTCCTCTCCTCCATCAAGCCCACCAAACCATATGTTCTCATCTCTCCACTCCTCTCCTCCTCCTCTCTCCACTCCTCTCCTCCTCCTCTCTCCACTCCTCTCCTCCTCCTCTCTCCACTCCTCTCCTCCTCTCTCCTCCTCTCCTCCTCTCTCCACTCCTCTCCTCCTCCTCTCTCTGCTCCTCTCCTCCATCAAGCCCACCAAACCATATGTCCTCTCTCCTCTCCTCCTCCTCTCTCCTCTCGGCTTGAAGGGGGTATTCCTGCAGGAGCCGGAATGCCCACATGCATGAACGTGTATTCTGGGCTGCAGTTGCATAATATTGCCTCATCCTCCTCTCTCCTCTCGTCCTCTTCTCTCCTTTCTTCCTCTCCTCTCTTCCTCCTCTCTCCTCTCTTCCTCCTCTCTTCCTCCTCTCTCCTCTCTTCCCCTTCTCTCCTCTCCTCCTCCTCCTCTCCTCCTCTCCTCTTCTCCTCTCCTCTCTTCTCCTCCTCCTCTCTCCTCTCTTCCTCCTCTCTCCTCTCTTCCTCCTCTCTTCCTCCTCTCTCCTCTCCTCCTCTCCTCCTCCTCCTCTCCTCCTCCTCCTCTCCTCCTCTCCTCTTCTCCTCTCCTCTCCTCTCCTCTCCTCCTCCTCTCTCCTCTCCACCTCTCTTTTCTCCTCCATCAAGCCCACCAATCCATGCCTTCTAACAGGTATCCTCGATGCACACAGTTCTTAATGAAGATTTTAGTTTCTGAATATTAAACATGTTCCTTATGTCATTCATTTAATGCTTTAACCACTCGGCTACCTAGATGGTGTGGATGGTTTATATGCGATAGATGGTGTATATGGTGTATATGGTATAGATGGTATAGATGATATAGATGGGGTATATGGTATAGATGGTATAGATGGAATAGATGGTGTATATGGTATAGATGGTATAGAGGGTGTAGATGGTATAGATGGTGTATATGGTATAGATGGTGTATATTGTATAGAGGGTGTATATGGTATAGATGGTGTAGATGGTGTTTATGGAACAGATGGACTAGATGGTATATATTGTGTATATGGTACAGATGGTGTATATGGTATAGATGGTGTAGATGGTGTTTATGGAACAGATGGACTAGATGGTATATATTGTGTATATGGTACAGATGGTGTATATGGTATAGATGGTGTAGATGGTATTGATGGTATTGATGGTAGAGATGGTATAGATGGTTTTGATGGTATAGATAATGTATATGGTATAGATGGCATAGATGGTATACATGGTGTATATGGTATAGATGGTGTATATAGTATAGATGGTGTATATGGTATAGATGGTATAGATGGTATAGATGGAATAGATAATGTATATGGTATAGATGGTGTATATGGTATACATGGTGTATATGGTATAGATGGTATAAATGGTGTAGATGGCATAGATGGTATATATGGTGTATGTATATGGTATAAATGGTATAGATGCTATTTATGGTGTATATGGTATAGATGGTATAGATATTGTATATGGTATAGATGGTGTATATGGTATACATGGTGTATATGGTATAGATGGTGTATATGGTATAGATTGTGTAGATGCTATTTATGGTGTATATGGTATAGATGGTATTGATTGTGTATATAGTAAAGATGGTGTATATGGTATAGATGGTATAGATGGTGTATATAGTATAGATGGTGTATATGGTGTAGATGGTATAGGTGGTGTATATGGTGTAGATGGTATAGATGGTGTATATAGTATAGATTGTGTATATGGTATAGATGGTATAGATGGAATAGATAATGTATATGGTATAGATGGTGTATATGGTATACATGGTGTATATGGTATAGATGGTGTATATGGTATAGATGGTATAAATGGTGTAGATGGCATAGATTGTATATATGGTGTATGTATATGGTATAGATGGTATAGATGCTATTTATGGTGTATATGGTATAGATGGTATAGATAATGTATATGGTATAGATGGTGTATATGGTATACATGGTGTATATGGTATAGATGGTGTATATGGTGTAGATGGTATAGATGGTGTATATAGTATAGATGGTGTATATGGTGTAGATGGTATAGGTGGTGAATATGGTGTAGATGGTATAGATGGTGTATATAGTATAGATGGTGTATATGGTGTAGATGGTATATATGGTGTATATGGTGTAGATGGTATAGATGGTGTATATGGTGTAGATGGTATAGATGGTGTATATGGTGTAGATGGTATAGATGGTGTATATGGTTTAGATGGTATAGATGGTGTATATGGTGTAGATGGTATAGATGGTTTAGATGGTATAGATGGTGTAGATGGTGTAGATGGTATAGATGGTGTATATGGTTTAGATGGTGTATATGGTGTAGATGGTATAGATGGTGTATATGGTTTAGATGGTATAGATGGTGTATATGGTGTATATGGTTTAGATGGTATAGATGGTGTATATGGTATAGATGGTGTATATGGTTTAGATGGTATAGATGGTGTATATGGTATAGATGGTATAGATGGTATTGATGATGTATATGCTTTATATGGTGTAGATGGTAAAGATTGATTATATGGTATAGATTGCGTAGATGGTATTGATGGTGAATATGGTATATATGGTGTATATGGAATATATGGTATAGATGGTGTATATGGTTTAGATGGTGTATATAGTATAGATGGTGTATATGGAATAGATTGAATAGATGGTGAATATGCTGTATATGATATAGATGGCATAGATGGTATAGATAGTGTATATGTTATAGATGGTATATATGCATGGTGTAGATGGTATGGTATGGGATGTTGTGGATGGATGTTGTGGATAGATGGTATCGATAGATGTTGTAGATGGATGGTATAGATGGATGTTGTAGATGGATGGTATAGA
>CM059819.1:85198190-85303190 GCA_030435695.1 Brachymystax lenok tsinlingensis
CTGCCCAACGTCCACTGTCCACTGCCCAACGTCCACTGCCCAACGTCCACTGTCCACTGCCCACTGTCCACTGCCCAACGTCCACTGTCCACTGTCCACTGCCCAACGCCCACTGTCCACCGTCCACTGTCCACTGCGTCCAACGCCCACTGTCCACGTCGTCCACTGTCCACTGCCCAACGCCCACTGTCCACTGTCCACTGCCCAACGCCCACCGTCCACTGTCCACTGCCCACCGTCCACTGCCCACTGTCCACTGCCCACTGCCCACCGTCCACCGTCCACTGCCCAACGCCCACCGTCCACCGTGTCCACTGCCCAACGCCCACTGTACACTGTCCACCGTCCACTGCCCAACGTCCACTGTCCACTGTCCACTGCCCACTGTCCACTGCCCACTGTCCACTGCCCAACGTCCACTGTCCACTGTCCACTGCCCACCGTCCACCGCCCAACGCCCACTGCCCAACGTCCACTGTCCACTGCCCAACGTCCACTGTCCACTGCCCAACGTCCACTGCCCAACGTCCACTGTCCACTGCCCAACGTCCACTGTCCACTGCCCACTGTCGGTTGCACTGAGATGAAAACCTTCTCTCCCTCTCTCTGTATTGTTCATGTCATGTAGTGAATGGAGAAAACAGGTTAACTCTGCCACTGTGGTAGCTGCTGTCCTTACACAGTGTTGTGCAAGGGAAAGTTATGTCTGTGCGTCTGTGCGCGCGCGCGTGTGTCTGCAGCACGGTGAGCAGTGGCAGAAGAACGGCTGCACCGGGTGTGTGTGTGATCGGGGCCAGTCTCGCTGTCACACGCACACCTGTCCACCCAGAACCTGCGAGAAGGTCAGTACACAGAAAGAGTCTGTGGATGTTACTATCTGTCTGCCTGCCTGCCTGCCTGCCTGTCTGTCTGTCTGTCTGTCTGCATGTCTGTCTGTCTGTCTGTCTGTCTGTCTGTTTGCCTGTCTGACACGTATATTAATATTAATAGAATGAACACCAGGGATCATCAACTAGATTGAATCTCGGGGCAATCTTTTCTTGAGTGGATGGTGAGTGGGCCGGAACATAATTACGAATAATGTGTAGACTGCAAATTGACCACAAGAAGCCCAAACAGATGACTAAAACATAAACATTTTAAGCCTTGATTACATTTGTATATACGGTCACGTGTGTCTTGTGTGGGAATTACTTGGGGACAGATTTCTTCAAACGAAATCACTTGGAGCTGATTTCCTGGTGTTTTTACAGTATTTTATGTCCAACATTGAAATTTGGGGGGACCGTGATGTACATTATTCATAACTCATTCATCCGTGAAAGTTGTTATGAAGTGTTTCCCGACCAATACCCTTCCCATGATCCCTTGCAGGGCCAGACCAAAGTGAAGAGGGCGGGGCGGTGTTGTGACGAGTGTGTTGCCGCCAAGGGCAGCTGCCTGTACGAGCTCACCGTCCGTTACCACGGCGACATGTGGAACGTCACCGACTGCGAGTTTTGCACCTGCGAGAGAGGACAGGTCCTCTGCCAGAGAGCCCAGTGTGCCCGGGTCGAATGCCCGACGGTAGACCAAACCCCACGGAAAATAAATAGAACATCTAATGTTTATCTGCATCCTGCTGGATGCCTGTTGTTGTTGTTGTTGTTTGTTGTTGTTTTGAATAAATAAATACCAAAAAAAATTTAACCAGGATGTGACATAGAGAATTCACCATGGATATCTCTCCCTTCGTTATAAGACATTATTTACTAGATCAGTAGATGTCTTGACCTACATACAGAACCATACAAGTGTCTGTGGCAGGAGTTGTATTGGGGGTTAAATACAACTACAAACACAGGCTTGAAAAACAGTGAATTTTACTCCAGACTGTTGAAAATGTTCTGACTTTAAAAGCTTTAAATGCTCGATTCCATGAGACCCGTAAGATCCATATCACTGGAATAAAAAGGGTTAGGCAAGATGAATGTGGAATAAACATCAATCACTTTTTCTACCTTTTTCTATCAGTCTTTCCAGTTAAAGCCGCAATAGATGGGATTCACATAGAAACAGTTTAAATTCACATAGAAATGTCAGTTTAAACTGTAGATCTGTTATTCCCATTGACAGCCAGTCTAAAAAGCGGTAGATCTGGTCTATGTGCGCTATTTCTATTCTTCCCGTTCTTAAGTTTCATTTTTTTTTTTTGCATCTTAAACTCGTGGTTTTGTTCACCAGCTTCAAACAGCTGAAAAATACTATATTTTTTGGGTGATGGAAAATATGTTTCACAGCGGTTTAGATGGTACGATGAATTCTCCACACTCTACACTTGATATTTTATTTTTTTTGTCACATAAACTAAATAATAACATAAATAAGGCGAAACTACTAGAATATTCTCAACCAGGAAAGACATTAAAGTTAAACAGAAATAAAAAATGACTTTGAATTATTCTCATGACGTGGTATTAAAAATCCCTCATCATTAATCATTGTGTAGTGTAGTAAGCAGCCTGCTTAAGTATTTCATTAAGGAAAAGGAAGCGTCGCCTGACTCCAGATCAGATTGGCCGTGGTCGCACAGCATGAACAGAGAGTCTGGCAGAAGTTACACATATGGATGTGAAAACAGAATAACCATCTGCTTGTTCTGCTTTCAAAGGGAGATACTTTGTACGATTTGTACAGTGAATGACTGAAAGCACTCACATGTCTTGTTTTCATTTCCTAACAGGGTTCAGAGCTGGTCCACCTACCAGGGAAGTGTTGTCCTGAGTGTCAGTCCTTGAAGACCTGTGTTTACCCAGAGCCTGATCAGTCCTCTGGGAATCCACAGAGACCACTAGCGGTAATGTATACCATATCACTTGGAGTAACCAATCAAGGTCTTTGAAATCTACGCAAAGTGCTTATAGTTTCAGTGTATCATTCAAATCTCATAGAAATTGTTGTCTTTTCCCCTTTCTCTGTCTCTCTCTTTCTCTGTCTCTCCCTTTCTCTCTCTCTTTCTCTGTCTCTCCCTTTCTCTTTCTCTTTCTCTGTCTCTCCCTTTCTCTCTCTCTTTCTCTGTCTCTCCCTTTCTCTGTCTCTCCCTTTCTCTTTCTCTTTCTCTGTCTCTCCCTTTCTCTGTCTCTCTCCCTTTCTCTGTCTCTCCCTTTCTATGTCTCTCCCGTTCTCTGTCTCTCTCCCTCCCTTTCTCTCTCTTTCTCTTCCCTTCTCTCCCCCTCACCACACTTCTCCCTTCCTTCCCCTCTCTCCTTCTCCCCTATCTCCCTCTAGAACCAGGAGAGATGGAGCGAGGGCCCCTGTAAGGAATGTGAATGTCGTGAAGGTAGGGTGACCTGCTACCTAACATCCTGTCCCACCTGCCCCCTGGGGACCCTGGCTGTACCCCACCAGGGAGCCTGCTGCCCTGAGTGTAAACAGGGTAAGAGTGGCACAACACACACACACACACAAACACACTCACACTCATAGACACACACACACACACACACACACACACACACACACACACACACACACACACACACACACACACACACACACACACACACACACACACACACACACACACACACACACACACACACACACTCATAGACACACACACAAACACACACACACAAACACACACACACACACACACACACACACACACACACACACACACACACACACACACACACACACTCATAGACACACACACAAACACACACACACACACACACTCATAGACACACACACAAACACACACACTCACACTCATAGACACACACGTACAGCTTTATTTTCGTGATATTTTTGGACTTTTTGGGGAGTAAAAATGTTTGACCATTAAATATCCTATTTTCCCTAAGCCTAACCCTAACCAGAACCTTAACCCCAAAACCCTTAACCCTAACCTTAACCCCCAAACCCTAAACCTATCCCTTAAAGGGATACTTCGGGATGTTGGCAATGAGGCCCTTCTTGGTACTTCCCCAGAGTCAGATGAACTCCTGGATACCATGTGTATCTCTCTGTGTCCAGTATGAAGGAAGTTAGAGGTCGTTTATAGCTAATGATAACTAGCGTTATAATGTTAAGTAATGTTCAGCGTCTGTCTGTGGAATGGAGTCTGGCTCTAGTTAAATACTGGCCCATTCTGTTCTCAACAAAGTAATGAGGTCACAGGTAATCAGACACTGGCAGCCAATAAGATAATCAGACAGCCACTGGCGGCCAATAAGGTAATCAGACAGCCACTGGCAGCCAATAAGACTCTCAATAGCCTAAATTAGAACACACTCAGCATCTCTCTCTCTCTCTCTCTCTCTCTCTCTCTCTCTCTCTCTCTCTCTCTCTCTCTCTCTCTATATATATATATATATATATATATATATATATATATATATTTATTTCTGTGTAACAGTCCAGTGCCAGAGGGACTGCCTGTCTTGCTCGGGGACCCCTGACCACTGTGTGAGCTGTAAGGACTCTAACTCTCTGTTGCTGGACGGACGCTGTGTGTCCACCTGTCCTCAAGGTTACTATGCCGATGGAAAAGTGTGTGCAGGTAAAGTACTGTATGACACATTTATTATCCCCCCCACACACACACACACACACACACACACCCTCTCACCCTCACACTCCTTAGCCTGTGGGCTGCCACTCTAAAAACTAAACAACTTTTTAAAGTATATTACAGAGTAAAACAAAATGTTGTGTGTGTAAAATCCTACATTTCTGTGATCAATTCGAAATGGAACTAAATTAATTCATAATGCAGTCGCATTATTTTTTAGAGACGTACTGTAGCATCGACTGAATTTCTATTGATCATTATGAATTAATTTAGTTCAATTTCGAATTGATCACAGACATGTAGGATTTTGTAGTAATGAAACGTTGAAACGCCATCTTGTGGCTCTTTTAGGAGACTCTGAAATGTGTAAATGGCAATAGTAGTTGTGGTGGTCAGACAAGCTCATATGTCCAATTTCTACGTTCTTAATTGTTTTGAAAATCGATTCTGGAGAATACTTTATTCCTGTTGGAGTAGAAAGTTTGTACTCGTTTGCTTTTGGATTATGTGCTCGCCAGGCATCAATGAGGTTGTAATCAGAGAGTATACAGTGCATTCGTAAAGTATTCAGACCCCTTGTCAAATTTACATAAGTATTCAGACCCTTCACTCAGTACTTTTCTGAAGCACTTTTGGCAGCGATTACAGCATCGAGGCGTCTTGGGTATGACGCTGCAAGCTTGGCACACCTGTATTTGAGGAGTTTCTCCCATTATTATCTGCAGATCCTCTCAAGCTCTGTCAGGTTGGATGGGGAGCGTCGCTGCACAGCTGTTTTCAGGTCTCTCCAGAGATGTTAGATCAGGTTCAAGTCCGGGCTCTGGCTGGGCCACTCAAGGTCATTCAGAGATGTGTGCTGACGTGTGCTGAAGCCACTCCTGTGTTTTCCTGGCTGTGAGCTTAGTGTCATTGTCCTGTTGAAAGGTGAACCTTCACCCCAGTCTGAGGTCCTGAGCGCTCTGGAGCAGGTTTTCATCAAGGATTGCTCTGTACTTTGCTCAGTTCATCTTTCTCTCGATTCAGACTAGTCTCCCAGTCTTGTTTCAGTAAAACATAAAATAAGTAACCTTTTTAAGACCTTTCCAGTTCAGTTATCAGACTTGGTGAGTTGCAGCCTGGAAGGAGGGTGTTGGTTCAGCGCTCCTGGTCTCCGGTGCGCTTCAGACCAGGATATCCTGCGCCGGCTCTGCGCACTGTATCTAGGGGTCAACCTTCCATTGACCAGGGCTCATAAGGGTCAACCTTCCATTGACCAGGGCTCATAAGGGAAAATGACAAATTTGCTTAAACAGTCAATAACATACTGTAGCAGTAGGAGTAATAACATACTGTAGCAGTAGGAGTAATAACATACTGTAGCTGTAGGAGTAATAACATACTGTAGCAGTAGGATTAATAACATACTGTAGCAGTAGGAGTAATAACATTCTGTAGCTGTAGGAGTAATAACATTCTGTAGCAGTAGGAGTAATAACATACTGTAGCTGTAGGAGTAATAACATACTGTAGGAGTAACAACATACTGTAGCTGTAGGAGTAATAACATACTGTAGCAGTAGGAGTAATAACATACTGTAGCAGTAGGAGTAATAACATACTGTAGCAGTAGGAGTAATAACATTCTGTAGCTGTAGGAGTAATAACATTCTGTAGGAGTAATAACATTCTGTAGCTGTAGGAGTAATAACATTCTGTAGCTGTAGGAGTAATAACATACTGTAGGAGTAATAACATTCTGTAGCTGTAGGAGTAATAACATACTGTAGGAGTAATAACATACTGTAGCAGTAGGAGTAATAACATACTGTAGCAGTAGGATTAATAACATACTGTAGCAGTAGGAGTAATAACATACTGTAGCAGTAGGAGTAACAACATACTGTAGCAGTAGGATTAATAACATTCTGTAGCAGTAGGAGTAATAACATACTGTAGCTGTAGGAGTAATAACATACTGTAGGAGTAACAACATACTGTAGCAGTAGGATTAATAACATTCTGTAGCAGTAGGAGTAATAACATACTGTAGCTGTAGGAGTAATAACATACTGTAGGAGTAACAACATACTGTAGCAGTAGGAGTAATAACATACTGTAGCTGTAGGAGTAATAACATATTGTAGCTGTAGGAGTAATAACATACTGTAGCAGTAGGAGTAACAACATACTGTAGCTGTAGGAGTAACAACATACTGTAGCAGTAGGAGTAACAACATACTGTAGCTGTAGGAGTAATAACATACTGTAGCAGTAGGAGTAATAACATACTGTAGGAGTAACAACATACTGTAGCAGTAGGAGTAACAACATACTGTAGCTGTAGGAGTAATAACATACTGTAGCTGTAGGAGTAATAACATACTGTAGCAGTAGGAGTAATAACATACTGTAGCAGTAGGAGTAATAACATTCTGTAGCTGTAGGAGTAATAACATACTGTAGGAGTAATAACATACTGGTGCAGTAGGAGTAATAACATACTGTAGGAGTAACAACATACTGTAGCAGTAGGAGTAATAACATACTGTAGCTGTAGGAGTAATAACATACTGTAGCTGTAGGAGTAATAACATACTGCAGCAGTAGGAGTAACAACATACTGTAGCAGTAGGAGTAATAACATACTGTAGCTGTAGGAGTAATAACATACTGTAGCTGTAGGAGTAATAACATACTGCAGCTGTAGGACTAATAACATACTGTAGCTGTAGGAGTAATAACATACTGTAGCTGTAGGACTAATAACATACTGTAGGAGTAATAACATACTGCAGCAGTAGGAGTAATAACATACTGGTGCAGTAGGAGTAATAGCTCTTAATTTATTTTGAGCAATATGTTTTATATGACCCTACAAATAAATTTGCCCTCCGTTTTTATGAAGCGTTTATGTGCACTATATGCAGCAAAAGAAAAGGGTATGTGCAGGATATTCAGTCTATAATCTAGATCTTCACAATCATTAATCTTGGCCTGTGGGCCAAGTCCTTCCTGGGAGAAAAATGCAATAACCTGCCCTAAAACAGCAAGGTGAACAGCAATCAACAGGAAGACAAATCCCAAAATATGCTGTGTAGTAGCACACTGGCAGATTGGCAATGTCTCCTTAGCAATAGCAAAAAATGTAATCTAGGTGAATATCTTCCGATTTGTATTGCCATATTTTGCCCATGCAGTGATTCAATGTGCTGTAGCCCCACCAGGAAGCAGCTCCAGTCTGTGTAACACCTCACTGTGTTGTCCATTGTTCATTATTAATTGGTGTGGTGTCATCACTGTATTCATTTCCTGGGTCAGGTTTCCCAAAAGCCACTTAGGTTAAGTTCATCGTTGGGGTAGGACCCTTTGGGAAACCTGGTCCAGGACCATAGGCAATATAATAATAACAAAGAACAATACTCAGCGTTAATAGTAATATATTGTTTATTGTACCCACTTGAAGGGGTGCCCTCATCGTTATCTTACGCTCAGGGAAGCGTTGTAGCCAAAGGCTGTGCTGCGTGGGGCAAAATATTGTGCATGGATGGTATACCTGGCTATTGAGACAGACATACTGGGGTTCGTCTTGATCTATTGGCTTGTCCCCTTGTGTGTTTGGGTTTGATGTGATTCTCATTGAAGTCTTGAGCCTCCTCCTTGGCAGTGGAGAACGTGCGTGTTGTGTGTTCTGGAAGGTCAAGATGAGTTTTGCCGGGTGGATGAGGCTGCATCTCAGATTTAGTCTGTGTAGCTGGGATCTCACCTCATTGTAGATCACACTCTGTTTTTAGCAGTTCTCAGGTCTGGGTAGATACTGATCCTCTTCTCTGCAAAGGTCAGAGCCTTCCCCCGATAACGATTCAAGGTGAACAATTCAAGGAGATTGATTGCCCCTTTTCTAACTTAGCTTGCGCTGTTTCCGAATCATGGAGTCGTACCTCTGTCCCATTGGCCGCCTTTGCCAGACTTTCCACTTTAGTTGAAAAAGTATCCACTTTGGGAGTGAGCAATGCGAGTGATTCATTCAAGGCCAGAGGTAATCTCCTCACGAACAATCTCTCGGATAGTAGCAGCCAGTTCTTTCTGTTGTCTGGTGTTGAGAGGTGCCATGTTCCCACAGGTGAATTGTGAACGGACAGTTTATCTGCTGGAGCAAAATAGACCTGCTAGTTTTTACGTGTCATACAGTGAACGTCAACATGGTGTTTACAATTCATCATTTAGAAAACAAGTCGGTTAATTCATCTTCATTTTTCAAAAGAAAGCCACGATAAGGCCACGTCTTTCAGTGCATGCCACCGGAACCGGAAGCCTCTCGGCATCATGTCCTGGTATTTAACATCCTGTCAACTTGTCCTGGTATTTAACATCCTGTCATCATGTCCTGGTATTTAACATCCTGTCAACATGTCCTGGTATTTAACATCCTGTCATCATGTCCTGGTATTTAACATCCTGTAAACTTGTCCTGGTATTTAACATCCTGTCAACAT
Source organism: Brachymystax lenok tsinlingensis (assembly GCA_030435695.1). NCBI lineage: Eukaryota > Metazoa > Chordata > Actinopteri > Salmoniformes > Salmonidae > Brachymystax > Brachymystax lenok. The sequence continues at coordinate 85,207,221 of CM059819.1, forward strand.
GTCCAGGTATTTAACATCCTGTCATCATTTTTAGGAACATTCACGTACAGTAAATGACATGATAGGGCATTGTGTATATGGGCATTGTGTCTATGGGCATTGTGTCTATGGGCATCAACTAGGAATGTGGTTTATGAGGATTCATTGCCTTTTTCTCTCCTCCTCTCTCTCTGTCTATCCCTCGTTTCTCTCTATTACCTCCCTCCATCCTCTCTCTCCCTCTGCAGCCTGCCAGTCATCCTGTGCCACCTGTGAGAATGACTTTGAGTGCTCGTCCTGTGGGGGGTCCTTGCTATTAAACAACAGGCAGTGCGTGGCCACCTGTGACCCGGGGTCCTACCAGGATCCCACACAGTGCCTGCGTGAGTATCTATTTATTGTTCTTAGCCTCACTAGAGAAAGAGAGAGAGAGAAAGAAAGAGAAAGGGAGAGAGAGAGAGAGAGAGAGAGAGAGAGAGAGAGAGAGAGAGAGAGAGAGAGAGAGAGACTGAGAGAGAGAGACTGAGAGAGAGAGAGACACAGAGAGAGAGAGACAGAGAGAGAGACCATTTGCCCTTTATGGAGAGATGAACCCGGATAAGAGTCCCCTAAGAAATCTGATCCTGGGGCTCTGTTCACAAACACAAACAGACCCCAGATAGCCCCAAGGACAGCAACACAAATCATGAGAAAACAACAATCGGAGTAGATAGCCAGAGCGAATTTACGAACGCACTCTTATCGACTGTAGTCGCAGTGACATCATGAACATTCTATCGAAATGGTTACTTGCATAGTGGAGTCTTTTGTTTAGATATTTAATGTAGCTAGCTAGCTAAACAATGAACCATAATCCCAACTCATAATGTTACTACCCTGGATGAATCTGCAGGTAGCTAACCAACCAGCTTCAATGTTAGCTAGCTAGCTAACACTAGGCTATAACTAGCAACGCAAACGACTCTGAGATATGAATAAAATTACTACACAGATCATGTACGTAATGTTAGCCAGCTAGCTAATGTTAGCTAGCTAGCTAAAAGTACACTTTACTTTCTGAATAAATTAGAAACGTGTAATATCTGAAAATGTAGCGAGCTAGACTATCTTACCCGTGTACATGGATGGACGCTTCTCCCTCTCTTGTCACGGATGCCATGGTTACGCTTAGTTTAAAGATGTCATTCGGAGGCAGGTGTTTTATACAACAGTCTTGTGTGTGTTCTCTTTTCGACTCCCTCTGCATATTTGCAATCTAATGGCAGAATGTTCTCCACATCCTATCATACTCTAATACCACCAGGCATTCCACTGATTTCAAAACCACGGTCCTCCAGGAAGTAGAGAACAACACTTCTGTACTTCTACTACGTGATATCTTAATTTATTTTTATTTTTAACTGCGTATTACCTAGACATACTGACCAGCTCATGTTATAGACATGGTAGAGCGATCCGAAATCATCTCTTGGCATGTCCAGCCCATCCATTATCTCAGCCAATCATGGCCAGCGGGAAGGTTTCCAGTCTTTTTCCGTGGCTAAACCAACTAGGCTCGTAATTTAAATATAATATTTGTATTTACAGACGGCATACACATTTGTTATTAAGGCAGATGAAAGTTCTAATATTCCTGAAGGCATTTCTGCCCCCCCAAAAAAATGGCTCTCCTTTGAAGTAGTGACGATGACATACCCCAAGTTTCTTGAAACGAGACACGTTTTTCCTTCAGATTACAAAGACCCACAAAAAAATCCAATTTTGATCAACTCCCATATCTATTGCGTGGTATACCACAGTGTGCAATCACAGCAGCAAGTAAGAGACTTGCTTTGGCAATGTAAACATATTTTTCCCAGGCCAATAAAGCTCTTAAATTGAAATTGAGAGAGAGAGAGAGAGAGAGAGAGAGAGAGAGAGAGAGAGAGAGAGAGAGAGAGAGAGAGAGAGAGAGAGAGAGAGAGAGAGAGAAAATTAATATGGAAGAGATTATGCACTGCTGGCCATTTTGATATCCACCCATGACCATAGCTCTGTTGACATATGCACTTTCAGCACCTCTGTTTAGAGAGGGAGAGAGAGAGAGACAGAGAGAGACAGAGAGAAAGAGAGAGAGAGAGACAGAGACGGAGAGAGAGAGAGACAGAGAGACAGAGAGAGAGAGACGGAGAAAGAGACAGAGACGGAGAGAGAGAGAGAGAGAGAGAGAGAGAGAGAGAGAGAGAGAGAGAGAGAGAGAGAGACGGAGAGAGAGACGGAGAGAGAGACACAGAGAGACAGAGACAGACACAGAGAGACTGTATTGTAAACCCACTAGACCTCTACCAGTAATTACCTCTCTAACTCCAGACTGTAGTTCAACACCTTAAAGACATGCTCCAGTACTTTGCTGAATAACATCATATTTTTTAAACCTACTACTTTGGGCTGAATGTGTTAACGTGTAGTTCAGAGATGTATTTTCTATTAGCAGAATCACTGTCTTACCTCAATTATCCACAAAAATCCCTAGTTTGAAAGCTGTTTTCTTGAAGCTGTTCGAGTCATTTGCCCTACATTTGCCCCCACGTGGGCCAGTCTCCTAGCAGTTCTAGCCAATGAGCTTCAGCCCCTCGCATTTGAGTGACAGCTAGCAAGAAGCCTGCCCGGCGTTTTTCCAATGAGCTTGCAGGGCGGGCCCAACAACTCAGTGGACACAGCAGCGAGAGACAGAGCAATGACGAAAAAAAAAATCTATTTAATGAACACGAGATGGGAAATTGTCTCTCTCTGTGCTCAACGTTCCCTAATGGTCTATAAATCCACAGCTTTCGTGAAGCCCATTAGGCCGGATTAGGCCGGGCTATCTCCAATACCATGCCTCATCTGGGGAGGACTGTGTGTGCGTGCGTGCGTGCCTGTCTGAGAGAGAGAGAAAGGGAGTTTCTTGAGCCGTGTCGTACTCATGGGTAATGTTGAGTGGCTATATTACTGATGCTAATACTACACCCATGTAAAGGATATGGGTCTGAAATCTAGTGGAAACTGGTGCAGTATGTTCCTCTGTAGCCCTTTTACATGGTATTATATAGTTATCATTATTTATTATCTCACGGCCTGAATTAGATATTATTTATACTTGAGCAGAATTCATTTTCATTTCTATCGGCATTTCTCCAGAAGCACAGGAAATATAGAAGATATACAAGTTAATAGAGGAGGTACGCAGTCGAACCCCAAAAAGTCCGTATAGGCCAAAGTCTAGCTGGACTCACTAACTCAGCAGCGGCGGCAGCAGTTTTTGGACCATTCCTACATCATCAGCACTCTAAAGGGGGCTGAGACTGTATTTGCTGCATTTACCAGGCAGGGGAATAATGTGCCTGTGCGCGCCAGACACGTCAAGCCACAAATGTGCCAGCATGCCATAGAGGTGGCGTCTAAATTGGGTTTGATGTTTAGGGTTGGTAAGGTGGCGCTGAAGAATAAGAGAGATGGGTTTGGGGGGTTTGGGGGAGGCAAGACCTCCGGCCCGTCTAGCCCTGGGAAATGAACACCAGCCAGCAGTCAAATTTTGGCTCCTGTAAGTCGCTCTGGACAAGAAAATCAGCTAAACGACTAAAATGGAAATGTAAAATCAAACAGTATATTTTCATGTATCTTATCTTAATGGTACGGTATAAGGTTATATCAGGGCTGTTCGATGTCGGTGCTGGAGGGTCAAAACACTTCTAGATGTCATCCTCTCTATCTAATCAGGGATTGACTCAGACCTGGGGACACCAGGTGAGTGCAATTAACTACCAGGTAGACACCTGAAACCTGGCTGTTGTCATCTGTTGGACTGAACAGAATTGTCTTCTGGGTTCTTCTGGTAGTGCTTGGATATAGTCAGAGTTGTAAAAACAAAAGTTGGAGTTGTAATTTTATGGATTTTATAGTGTATCATGTCATTAAAAACAATAGCATTATCTTCTGAAGTGAAGGGTTGGTGTGATTATCGTGGAAAGGGGTTTGTGTTTTAGGCAGTGGCCGATAATGCCTCTCAACAATGGAGAATAAATTACAATAACTCAGTGACTGAATCTCACCTCCTCCTGTCTGTCATCATCCCCATAAAAGCAAGTGTTTGAGATATAGCAGAGTAACAATCAAATCAAATGCAATCAAATGTATTTATAAAGCCTGTCTTACATCAGCTGCTGTACAGAAACCCAGCCTAAAACCCCAAACAGCAAGCAATGCAGGTGTAGAAGCACGGTGGCTAGGAAAAACTCTCTAGAAAGGCCAGAACCTAGGAAGAAACCTAGAGAGGAACCAAGCTATGAGGGGTGGCCAGTCCTCTTCTGGCTGTGCCGGGTGGAGATTTTAACAGAACATGGCCAAGATGTTAAAATGTTTATAGATGAGACAGGAGGGGTCCAGAGACACTGTGGCCCTGTCCGACGATACCCCAGGACAGGGCCAAATTGGCAGGATATAACCCCACCCACTTTGCCAAAGCACAGCCCCCACACCACTAGAGGGATATCTTCAACCACCAACTACTTACCATCCTGAGACAAGGCCGAGTATAGCCCACAAAGATCTCCGCCACAGCACAACCCACGAGGTGGCGCCAACCCGGATAGGAAGATCACGTCAGTGACTCATCCCACTCAAGCGACGCCCCCCCCCCAGGGACGGTATGGAAGAGCACCAGTAAGCCAGTGACTCAGCCCCTGTAATAGGGTTAGAGGCAGAGAATCCCAGTGGAGAGAGGGGAACCACTGTATGTAATCATCCTCAAAGAAACGGGCGTTTGAGATATTTCAGTGAAAATGCCAGAGAAGCCGGTGTTTCGGAGGATATTGGCACGGGTGTTGTTAGGACCGAGTCGACATATCCTCTAAACACCGGCTTCGAGAGCATTATCACTTTTATACAACGGGTTACCAAGATATTAAAATAATGATTGACACATTTTCATTAAAAACATTATTTTGATGAATTTATTCATACTATTTTATCCTTTCACAAGATACAGTGGGCCAAAAAAGTATTTAGTCAGCCACCAATTGTGCAAGTTCTCTCACTTAAAAAGATGAGAGAGGCCTGTAATTTTCATCATAGGTACACTTCAACTATGACAGACCAAATGAGGAGACAAAAATCCAGAAAATCACATTGTAGGATTTTTAATGAATTTATTTGCAAATTATGGTGGAAAATAAGTATTTGGTCACATACAAACAAGCAAGATTTCTGGCTCTCACAGACCTGTAACTTCTTCTTTAAGAGGCTCCTCTGTCCTCCACTCGTTACCTGTATTAATGGCACCTGTTTGAACTTGTTATCAGTATAAAAGACACCTGTCCACAACCTCAAACAGTCACACTCCAAACTTCACTATGGCCAAGACCAAAGAGCTGTCAAAGGACACCAGAAACAAAATTGTAGACCTGCACCAGGTTGGGAAGACTGAATCTGCAATAGGTAAGCAGCTTGGTTTGAAGAAATCAACTGTGGGAGCAATTATTAGGAAATGGAAGACATACAAGACCACTGATAATCTTCCTCGATCTGGGGCTCCACGCAAGATCTCACCCCGTGGGGTCAAAATGATCACAAGAACGGTGAGCAAAAATCCCAGAACCACACGGGGGGACCTAGTGAATGACCTGCAGAGAGCTGGGACCAAAGTAACAAAGCCTACCATCAGCAAGGGCATTGAAGATGAAACGTGGCTGAGTCTTTCAGCATGACAATGATCCCAAACACACCGCCTGGCAACGAAGGAGTGGCTTCAGAAGAAGCATTTCAAGGTCCTGGAGTGGCCTAGCCAGTCTCCAGATCTCAACCCCATAGAAAATCTTTGGAGGGAGTTGAAAGTCTGTGTTGCCCAGCGACAGCCCCAAAACATCACTGCTCTAGAGGAGATCTGTATGGAGGAATGGGCCAAAATACCAGCAACAGTGTGTGAAAACCTTGTGAAGACTTACAGAAAACGTTTGACCTCTGTCATTGCCAACAAAGGGTATATAACAAAGTATTGAGATAAACTTTTGTTATTGACCAAATACTTATTTTCCACCATAATTTGCAAATAAAAATCCTACAATGTGATTTTCTGGATTTCTTTTTCTCATTTCGTCTGTCATAGTTGAAGTGTACCTATGATGAAAATTACAGGCCTCTCTCATCTTTTTAAGTTGGAGAACTTGCACAATTGGTGGCTGACTAAATACTTTTTTTTCCCCCACTGTATAGTCCCAACACAAATCTAGGGTTGCAAGATGTAGTGCCTCCCGTGCCAGCACAAGCAGCCCAAGCCAAACCTGGTACGTCAGCTGCTCAACTGTTGCTAGAGATGTTGCAAATGTTGGAGAGACGGAAAGCAAGGTAGTCGTAATGTCTAGATGCTTTTTATAGTGGAGCTCAAGTTTATAAATTGCCTGGCTGGGCTGATGAGACAGTGGATTGCGCAATCAGACGGAACCGAGTAAATAGGCATTTTAGCATCATAAATTTGGCAGGTGGTAACTTGTGGAATAGACACTGGCTGGAATGCGGTTTTGACCAATCAGCGCTCAGGATTAGACCGCTCGGTTGTATAAAACAGAGTAACATTACTGTATGTAGTCATCTCCAGAGACCCCGACAGAGGAACTGTCAGGGGAGATGTTGTGTCTGTGACTGTGCATTAATTCACACCCTATTGAGCTTACCTCGTGTGGCTTTACAGAGTTTCAGTATCCTCTGCAAGGATTACTGGAGCTGATAACTTGATACGAGACAGAGAATCATTTGCTTGTCTGTGAGAGCCAGGGATAGAGTATACAGTGTAATCCCCTGTGTAAATGTTAACCTTATTCAGACAAAAAAAAACTGTTTTGTTATGTTGTCTGACTATATTCTAGATTCAAATTTTTGTTGAATATGAAGAAAATAATGTTCTGTCTTTTGCATTGATCTCTCACAAATGAGAGAGAGAGAGAGAGAGAGGAGGAGAGACGGGGAGAGAGAGAGATGGGGAGAGAGAGAGAGAGAGAGAGACAGGGAGAGATGGGGAGGGAGAGAGAGAGACGCGGAGAGAGAGACGGGGAGAGAGAGACACGGGGAGAGAGAGACACGGAGAGAGAGAGACACGGAGAGAGAGAGAGAGAGAGACGGGGAGAGACGGGGAGAGACGGTGAGAGAGAGAGACGCGGAGAGAGAGACGCAGAGAGAGAGACGGGGAGAGAGAGAGAAAGACAGAGCAAGCAAGAGCAAGTCTAGCAGTTTCACAGTCTGCAGTAATTCTAGGATCTTTGAGTTACGTTTGGTAAACCGTCGACACCTTATCGGTAAACCGTTGACACCTGCCCCCTGTCTTTTTCGTTATGTGTCGGACCCCAGTAAGACTTGCTGTCGCCATTGGCTAATTGGGATCCTCAGTGTGAATTTTACAGTATTTCTTTCCAGAAATCAGACTCTCATCCATTCCCTCTCTCTCTCTCTCTCTCTCTCTCTGTGAGTGTTGCATGCTGGGAGCAAGTGAACAGAGTTTGGCGTGGGTGAGAGGTGTTGAGCTGGAGTTTATATATATATATATTTTCCTTTTTTTTCTTGAATTTAGTTTATGAAGTGGTAGGATTATTTTGGCTGACTTCGGTCAGCGAGTGGGGAAAATGGGGACAAATGTGGGTGATTTCTCACAATTGACTATCAGACACGGTTGTAAATGTATGCCTGATGCGTCCGTGCCAGTAGAGGATTGCCTGGTGGCCGTGAGTGCTGCAGTCGGTGGCGTAAACATCAGATCTGCCTCTCGTATGAATAAGGCGATAGTTATTTTTCTGAGTCAAAGCCAAATGGTCAACGATTTAATAGAGAGCGGATTAACAATAAATGAAATGTTTGTGCCTGTTTTGCCTCTGTCGAGCCCATCAAAAAAGATTGTTTTGTCAAACGTACCTCCATTTGTTAAAAATGAGAAGTTAGAGGAAATATTATTGCGCTATGGTAAATTAGTGAGTCCCATTAAGATGCTTACGCTTGGATGCAAAACACCACAACTTAAGCATGTAATGTCTTTTCGGCGCCAGGTTTTCATGATTCTGAATTCCCAGAGTCATCCTTTGAACCTGTCGGCGAAACTAACCATCGAGGGGAAGGATTATACTCTTTTTGTTAGTTCTGAGTCCATGAAATGCTTTGTTTATGGAGATTTCGGACACGTCCGACAGACTTGCCCGAATCGTAATAGGAAAAATGGCGTTAATGAAGTTTTGGCTGATAAAATGGTTGATGGTGGAGGTTCTGAAGTTGGACGCTGCGCCGTCACTCTTTCCGCAGGCTGGTGCGGAGTCAGCGCCGTTGCTGCTTCCACAGGCCGACGCGGAGTCAGCATCGTTACTACTTCCACAGGCCGACGCGGAGTCAGCGCGCATTACTTCCACAGGCCGACGCGGAGTTAGAGCCGAGTGGCGCGCTCGAGGAGCATGGGGAAAGATCAATAGAAAGAGCAATAGAACCGTGGAGATAGCTGAGGTTGCTCAGGTGGATGCTGGAATGCCCGTAGTAACAGTTGAGCCAGAGTTGAGTTCGGATCAGGTACATGCAAAAGATGCGCATGAGGCCGACTCACCAGAGGATGAACAAACACAACCTGAAGTGAGTGATATTAAAATAAGTACTGATGAATCGATTGATCAGAGTCAAGGAGATAATGTTTCGCAAGAGGTGACGGATTTTAGACTACAGAGGGAGGATTTTGATAAAGATGAGGAACTGTATGGAAATGACGAGATGAACTTGGAGAGTATTTCTGAAGGTAGAACAAAATTTTATTCATTAAAGCAGATAAATACTTTCCTTGACAATACAAAGGGTCTTCGCAAGCCCAGTATTGAGTCGTACTTTCTGGATTTAACTTTTCCTGATATCTTGTACTGTAGCTATGCGGAAGGCAACTTTTGATGAGCTCGATAGACCAAAACGGTATCGTCTTAAGAAGCTCCTTTGTAATGTAAGAAGTATACTGAATTTACCAGGTAAAAAGTGATATGGTTTGTGTCAGGACCCGGTAATGAACTCGGGTCTCCGGTGTGAGAACCAGTCACTCAGCACCCTGAGCCACAAATAGTCGGCAGAACCCAGAAGATGAGGCAGACACAGCCGTAGTCGAGATGGTGTATTTAATAATGACAAAAACTGAAAGAACTTCAGGCCAAAGATAATCCACCGAGACAAAAGGTAAATCTACATAGAAAGGAGGAACATCCAGGAAAAGTCTCAAAAGAGAAATCCAAAAAAATAACAATACCCAAAACAATGTTCGCAAAAGGTAGTCTCAAAAAGAATAATCCAAGGAAAAACGATACGCAAAAACAAAGTTCCACAAGAGAGTCCAACTGGAGCAAAGAACATACACAGCTTCACTGAGGCAGGGTGCTGACATACAAACACAGAGCAAAGAACTAAGGAAAACTAAGGGTTTAAATACATACAGGAGAAACGAGGCACAGGTGCAATTAATAACTGGAAACAAGGGGAAAAGAAAAGAAAGGATCAGACAAAAAGAACACAATGGGAGCCTCTAGTGGTCAAAACCCAGAAACCACCCGGCCAAAAGTTGACAGGTTTGCATACATTTTTTGTGGTATTTTTATTTAATTTTTTTTCCTCTTCATGGCATCTTTGAGATTTGGCACTTTAAATATCAATGGGTGTCGTGATGCTGTTAAAAGGTTTAGTCTTTTTGATTATGTTATGATAAAGAGGGCTAGTATAGTTTTTCTTCAAGAAACTCATACAGATTCAAATAATCAAGTACAATGGTTGAGTGAATGGAAGGGGCAGGCTATTTTAAGTCATGGTTCTAGTGTTAGTGCAGGGGTTGCAATTCTCTTTGGGCCAGAGTATAAGGAGCAAACTGTGAGTGTTTTTGAATTGGTTCCTGGTCGAATGTTGCGTGTTGATGTAAAGGTTCATGGACTTAATTTTTCATTATTTAATGTGTACGCCCCAAATATTGGTTCAGAGCGAATTCTATTCTTTAAAAAACTAAAGACTGCTTTAAGGGATGTTTTGCAGGATAGAATGGTTGTTCTGGCCGGGGATTTTAATTGTACCATAAATCATGTCCTAGATAGGAACCATGAAGAACCACATGAGCAGTCGTCAGAAGAACTTAAAACTTTGATAACTCATTATTGTCTTGTGGATGTTTGGAGAGAAGCTTTTCCTCAGACTAAACAATATACTTGGTTGAAAGTTAACTCTAATATGATATCTGGAGCTAGACTTGATAGAATCTATGTGCAGAAAAGTGTTAGGGGTAAGTTTTCTAAGAGCTGTATCACTCCCACTGCTTTATCTGATCATCAGTACATGTCTGTTGAGGTTTCTATTGCACAGAGCACTCTTAAGCACTCACTTTGGAAGTTTAATAGTAGACTGTTGCAAGATCACAATTTTGTGCACTCTTTTCATTTTTTGGGGAGGAGACTTGGAGAGAGAGAAAAATACTATATAAGTCCCTAAGTCAATGGTGGGATATTGGTAAAACACAAATTAAACTTTTTTTGTCAGAACTATATTGCCTATAATAAAAGCATCTTGGAAAGCATTTTTTATAATCTTTTTCTGGTTCGAGACTTGATTTCCTTTGCTAAGGTGTATAAACTCGATGTAGGTTTGGTATCTTTGGACCAAGAGAAAGCCTTTGATCGAGTTGATCATGGTTTTCTTTTTAAATGTCTTAATGCTTTTGGTTTTGGTTCATCATTTATTTCTTACGTCAAGCTGTTGTACACAGATGTATATAGCATATTGAAAATAAATGGCACCCTTTTAAGACCATTTTTAGTTGGAAGAGGTATACGACAAGGGTGCGGCCTATCAGGTATTTTATATGCTATTGTTATTGAACCACTCTTGACAGTTCTGAGACGTCAGTTAAGTGGGATTTCTATAGTATGTCCTTATAGTACAGATTTGGTAACTGCTAGACTAAGTGCATATGCTGATGATGTGACAGTGGTAATAAGGTCAGATGAAGATGTTAAGAAATTGGTATCATCTCTGGACGTCTATCAGAGAGCATCTTCCTCAAGAATAAATTGGCAGAAGAGTGTATCCTTTCTGCTGGGCAAATGGGAGAATGGAGGCCCTCCAGTACTTCCTCGGCTCTGCTCTTGGAGCCTGGAAGGGTTCAAAGTGCTTGGGGTTTTTATGGGGCTAGATCAATATATGGAGAATAACTGGGAAGGTATATTTGATAAAGTGTCTGGCCGTTTACAAAGGTGGAGGTGGATTCTTCCTCAATTGTGATATAGGGGTAGAGTACTTATAATTAATAACTTAGCTGCATCAATGCTGTGGCATCGTTTAAATGTACTTAATCCACCAAAAATTTTATTGCAACGTTTGCAGAAGATTTTTGTAGATTTCTTTTTTGGGACGGTCACCGCTGGCTTCCCCCTGCAATTCTTTACTTGCCAGTTAATGAAGGAGGTCAAGGGTTAATTGATGTGAACGCTAAGGTTAAAGCTATGAGGCTAAACGTTGCGCGGACTTTGCTTTATTCTAAAGAGCATACAACACCATGGGTGTCATTTGGCCTGGCTCTGCTCAGAACTTTTGGTGGGTTTTCCCCTTGATAAACAACTGTTTCTTGATGTCTTTGTATAGTAGAAATTTTATATTTGATGTAAAATTCTATGGTTCAGTTTTAAATTCCTGGATTGTTTTGAAGGAATTTAGACGAGAAAAATGATCATTTTGGCCTGAATGAGCCACTGTTTTCTAACTCCTTCATTGGTGGCAATGTTTGCACATCTAATATCATTGCTAAAACATTTATAGAGAAGGGTTTGACCACAGTTGCACATTTGATTGATATTGCTCCCAGAAAATGGAGACCAGCAGCTGAAATTTGTGAGCAGGTGGGATTCAAGTCTGTGAGGATGGTGGAACACTTCATAAAAAGTCTGAAAGCTGATTTCCTCTCAATTCCTCCATTTTGTAAATTGTTTCCTGTCTGGTGATTCGATGCAATGCTCTTTCCCTAAGTTATTTGTGTCTCCAAGGGTTTGTACAGAGGATGACCAAGAGGGAAGTTAATGACATTTATGGGCTACAGGAGCTTGATTTTCAAGCTATTGGAAAACGAGAGTTTTATCAGATATGTGTAAAGACTGATCATTTTGGAAATATTAATCAGAGATGTGACACACAATGGAGAGAATATCTCATGGTTTCTGATGATCTTGCTCCCTCTTGGAGGCTCTTTTATAAAGGTCCCCTTCCAAAACGATCTGGAGATTTACAGTGGAGAATATTGCACTGTGTGTTACCTACAAATTGTTTTGTTTCTAAGTTTAATATGGATGTTTTATTATCCTGTAATTTTTGTAATAAACCAGAGACTGTGTTTCATGTTTTTGTTGAATGTCCCAGGCTGGTACCACTGTTTATCTTATTGGAAAGAAAACTAGGAGACCTAGGGTTTTGTTTGAATAACACATTCTTTATTTATGGATGTAAGTATTCAAAAACAAATAGAGAACAGTGTACATTGGCGAATTTTGCAGTTGGACAAGCTAAATTAGCTATTTGGAAGACTTGTAGAATGGCTGCTGAGGGGAATAAAATGAGTGTACTGAAAACGTTTACTGCTTTGGTTGAATCGGGAATCAGAGTGGAACACAAATTCTATCAAATCACAAAAAATTTACTTGAATTTCAGTTTAAGTGGTGTGTGAATGGTGCTTTATTGTCAATATGTGAAGATGAAACTATAGTGTTTAGTTAGTTTTTTTTGTGTGTTTTTTTTTATTGAATATATATATTGTAGCACTGCCTCTGAATGGGTGAAATATATTGTATTTTAGTGTTTTAGTACATGGTATAATAAAGAGTTGTAAAAGTCAAAGTCTCTCTCTCTCTCTCTCTCTCTCTCTCTCTCTCTCTCTCTCTCTCTCTCTCTCTCTCTCTCTCTCTCTCTCTCTCTCTCTCTCTCTCTCTCTCTCTCTCTCTCTCTCTCTCTCTCTCTCTCTCTCTCTCTCTCTCTCTCTTTTAGAAACATATTTTCTCCCTTCCTCACTCTGTCTATTATATAATTATTGCATAAATTACTCTATAACTGTAGACCAACTGGCACTAGCTGCATAGCATAAAACACACACACACACAGACACACTCTCAGCGTTGTTCTACACATCTTCCTGTGTAGAGGCTTTGTGAGTAAAGCTTCAGATCTCTGCAGCCTGGATGGAACATGGCTCTGTGGTGACCAGAACTCCCAGGCCCCATCAGATGCCTGTGTGTGTGTGTGTGTGTGTGTGTGTGTGTGTGTGCCCCTTGTTGTACCAGTTTGTGAAAAGGACTCCCTGTGTCTCATTTGGTCCCCAGAGCCCTCACTCCTTCACCTTGTTTAAATAGTCTCTTTGTGAGCTTTACTGGTCCTCATAAAAACCTCCGGCCCTTCTGTCAATTTAATTCAATTCAAAGGGGCTTTATTGGCATGGGAAACATCTGTTTACATTGCCAAAGCAATGTAACTCCCAGGGAGTCCCAGTGGGACCAACAGAGCATCAGAGACTTAAATACCGTTCAAAACACAGTCACACACTCTTTCACCAAATCAGTATCACAGGGAATATTTGAAGTTACCTTGACAATACTGCTTTGGTTGCTGTTTCCCTTCTTGGTCTGCTTGGATATATTAACAGAGCTATGGTCATGGGTGGATTTGGAATTGGCCAGCAGTGCATATTCTCTTCCATATTAATTTTCTCTCTCTCTCTCTCTCTCTCTCTCTCTCTCTCTCTCTCTCTCTCTCTCTCTCTCTCTCTCTCTCTCTCTCTCTCTCTCTCTCTCTCTCTCTCTCTCTCTCTCTCTCTCTCTCTCTCTCTCTCTCTCTCTCTCTCTCTCTCTCTCTCTCTCTCTCTCTCATTCTTACTCTCTCTCTCTCTCTGTCGCTCTCTCTTTCCCATCCCCCTCTCTTTCTCTCCCTCTCTCTCCCTCCCTACCCCTGACTCTCTCCCTCTTCCCCCTCTCTTTCTCTCCCTCTCTTTCCCTTTCTCGCTGTGTCTCTTCCCCACTTCTCTCCCTCCCTCCCTCGCTCAGGTTGCCATGCATCCTGTTCAGTGTGTGTTGGGCCGAGCCAGCAGGAGTGTGTGTTGTGTTCTGACCCGTCCCACCTGCTCAGAGATGGACTCTGTGTCCCAGACTGTGGATCAGGCTTCTACATCCAGCAAGGCTCCTGTTATGGTGAGCAGGAACCTATAGTTAGATAACCAAGTTTCAATAGCTTCTGTGGTGAGTTGACCAGCGGCCATATTGACTTATTTGAATTTGGTGAGGGTCAGAGGGTCACAGGCGCCCCCCACCTGCGACAACTTCCGCTAAAATGCAGAGCGCCAAATTCAAATGACAAAAGTAGTAATATAAAACATTCATGAAAATACAAGTGTTGCATACTGTTCAAAAGCTTAGAATCTTGGTAATCTCACAGCGTTGTCAGATTTCAAAAAGGCTTTACGGCGAAAGCATAACATTTGATTGTCTGAGGACAGCGCCCTGCATATTTCCTGCATTAGCATAATAACATAACCAGCACGGGTGTCACAAAACTCTGAAAAAGCGATAAAATAAATTGCTTACCTTTGAAGATCTTCCTCTGATTGCAATCCGAAGGGTCCCAGCAAGACAATAAATGTTCCTTTTGTTCGAAAAAAAGTCCCTCTTTATATCCATAAAGCTCAGTTTAGTTGGCGCGTTTTGTTCAGAAAAACCCCTGTCCACCTGTCCCATTATACAAGGCATACAAAGCGTTAAAAATATGCCTACAAACTTTGTCCAAACAAATCAAACAACGTTTCTAATCTATCCTAATATGTACACATGTATAATATACACTAATGTGTATATAAACGCTAATATTTCACACGAATAATATCCTGGGGGATAGAAAAGGGAAAAACCGAGACGCACGCTCACGGTCCCGCGGGTAAAACAGAGAAGTGACATCCTCACTCCACTTGCCAATTCTTGTCTTACTCCTCGATTTTTAAAGATAAACGCATGAAACCTTGTCTAAAGACTGTTGACATCTAGTACTGCAACCTGGGAACTGGATTCCACTATTTCCTATACCAAGTCAATGGGAAAAGAGGCACCTCAGAATCACATTTTTCCTCGGGTTTTCGCCTGCCAAATCAGTTCTGTAATACTCCCAGACATTATTTTAACATTTTTAGAAATTTCAGAGTGTGCATATCCTAGTTTCTGGGCCTGAGTACCAGGCATATTACTTTGGGCACGCCAGACTTTACAAACCTCCGAACAGTGCCGCCGCTCCCTAACAGGATTTATCCTAGCTAGCACATTTGGTTCCTTGGAAGTTGTGGGAAAGTACATTTTTGTTTTCCCATTTGTTCTGGGAACGAAGACATACGTTTCCTGACCGGTAAATCTGAACGTTTTTTAAATGTTCTGAGAACAGAAGTGAAAATATAGCTTGTTTTACTATGGTTCCAGGGAGGTCCTGAGAACGTTTTACTTTGGTTCCAGGGAGGTCCTGAGAACGTTTTACTTTGGTTCCAGGGAGTTTCTGAGAACGGTTTACTGTGGTTCCAGGCAGGTTCTGAGAATGTTTTACTGTGGTTTCTGAGTGTTTCTGAGAACGTCTTACTATGGTTCCCTGAAAGTTGTCCTTGGAGGTTTTATTAACGTAAATTATAGGTTATTTGAAGGTTATTAAATAACGTTCTAAAAAACATGTTTGAATAAGGTACATTTGTAGGTAGATTTTATATGGTAAAATCAAAATTGTCTCTGACTATTTGTGTGTGTCATTCCCACAGCGTGCGACTCATCCTGCGTTACCTGTTACCCTGACAACCCCAACTGCATGAGCTGCACCCCGGGCTCTGCTATGCATCGTGGGAAATGTATTTCCCACTGTCCGGATCAGCATTACCTTGACAGTTATGGCCACTGCAGAGGTAAACACCCCCCTTCACAGAGTTTACATTAAGTAAATAAATATATATTTTTTATTTTATAGTCAATTGCAGACAATGTCCAACCAAAACTTGCCTTCCGCTTTTAACCAAATTGGAGGGGTACGGGGGGGGGTGGTAATTGCCTTGCTCAGATTTTACTGCCCATCATAACCACTAGGCTACCCCACTGATACTATATGTGTTCACTATGTGTATTAGTTCTGGGATGGACCAAAACCTTCACAAACTGTATACTTCAAACAGGCTCCTATAGTGTGATTGACCTCTGACCTCTTCTCTCTCAGCCTGTCACAGCTCCTGCTTGTCCTGCTCCGGCACCACAGTGTCCCAGTGTACCCTCTGTACCCAGGGACTGTCCTTACACCAGGGCCAGTGTCTGGAGGCCTGCGGACAGGGGCTGTACCATCAGGATGGGACCTGCCTCAGTAAGTGACTGTGTTCTGGTTAGAGGAAAGCTGTGGGCCTTTGAAAAGGAGAACTGTACCATCAGGATGGGACTAGTTTAGCTTTTGAACTTTCTGCCTTAGAGCGTTAGGGCTGCTTTCATTTCTCCATTCAAGTATGTACACACACCCGCCAATTCCTGCCGCTCATCCTGCAGGTCGTGTGTGAGTGCGTTTTTTTTTAATAATCTGACTTAGTTTGTTCTCTCTCCCTCAGACTGCCACCCATCCTGCAGGTCGTGTGTGGGTCCCCTGTCCTCTGACTGTCTGAGGTGTCTGAAACCAGAGGAGGCCCTGCAGCCACTGACCAGTCCCAGTCACACACCACTACCCCACGGAGTGTGTGTGGCCGAATGCCCTGCTCCGTTCTACCTGGATGCACAACACACATGCAGAGGCAAGTAGACAGTGGTGGGGGGTTGGGAGTGGAAGGTGTGTTTTATAATTGTTTTGCAAATAATATACAAATAAAATAGCAGACCCTTTTGTTATGAGACGCGAAATTGAGCTCACATGGATCCTGTTTCCATTGATCATCATTGAGATGTCTTAACAACTTGATTGGAGTCCACCTGTGGTAAATTCAATTGATTGGATAGGATTTGGAAAGGCACACACCTGTCTATATAAGGTCCCACAGTTGACAGTGCATGTCAGAGCAAAAACCAAGCCATGAGGTCAAAGGAATTGTCCGTAGAGCTCTGAGACAGGATTATGTCGAGGCACTGATCTGGGGAAGGGTACCAAAACATTTCTGCAGCATTGAAGATCCCCAAGAACACAGTGGCCTCCACTGTTTGGAACCACCAAAACTCTTCCTAGAGCAGTCCACCCGGCCAAACTGAGCAATCAGGGGAGAAGGGCCTTGGTCAGGGAGGAGACCAAGAACCCAATGGTCACTCTGACAGAGCTCTAGAGTTCCTCTGTGGAGATGGGAGAACCTTCCATAAGGACAGGGCAGCACTCCACCAATCAGGCCTTTATGGTAGAGTGGCCAGACAGAAGCCACTCCAAAGTAAATTGCACATGACAGCCCGCTTGGAGTTTGCCAAAAGGCACCTAAAGACTCTCAGACCATGATGAACAAGATTATTTTGTCTGATTAAACATGCGTTTATCTGGATTTTTTTGTTGTTATTCGGTCTCTCACTGTTCAAATAAACCTACCATTAAAATTATAGACTGATCATTTTTTTGTCAGTGGGCAAACGTACAAAATGGCACAATTGGCCCAGGGTCGTCCAGGCTACGGGAGGGTTTGGCCCGGGGGAGCTTTACTTGGCGTATCGCGCTCTAGCGACTCCCATGTGGCTGGCCCGGGCTCCTGCAGGCTGACTTCGGTCGTCAGTTGAACGGTGTTTCCTCCGACACCTTGGTGCAGTTGGATTCCGGCTTAAGCATGCGGGCGTTAAGAAGCGCGGCTTGGTTGGTCATGTTTTGTAAGATGCATGACTCGACATTTGCTTCTCCTGAGCCTGTTGGGGAGTTGCAGCGACGAGACAAAGATCGTAATCACCAAATTGGGGAGAAAAAGTAGGTAAGAAATACCGCAAAAACAAAATGAATAAATAAATACGTGAACTGTCTCAGACTGTCTAAGTAGCAATTAGAGAAAGATAGATTGGAGTGTTAAAGGGAAACTTCAGCGCTAGACACTATTTGGGATGTTTTTTTTCAACATTATAAAGGGATGAGAGGTGTTTCAGTATTTTAGTATTTCCTCGCCGGGAGTCTGTTGACTGAGCCCGCTGTCTGATCTGAAAATTCAATAAGAGTCATGTTTTGTAGAGATTTTTTCTTGCGGCCTTTGTGTTTCGCGGGTTTGCATGATAACAAGTAGATATGACTGTTCCTTGTTCAATAGAGCTTGTACTGTATTGACCTTGTTTCAACGTCGTTCCTATCTGACCAGGACATTTGGGGAGCGGTACGTGTATTCTACAGGTTCACGGGAGCTATTTAACCTTGCACTGTCAATCCGAGATTGAAAAAATAATTACAAGAGCTGGATGCAGATTTAGTTTTTAATGTTTTTTTTTTGCATAGGGACATACAATCCTATTTATTTGAGACAAAAGACATTGAAGAGGAGTTGAGGCAGCGAGAACAAGAATTGTGAGACCAGCTAGCAGTGTGTGTGTGTGTGTTTGTATGTGTGTCTGCAGGGTGTGTGTCTGTCTGCAGGGTGAGTGTGTTTGTGTGTGAGTGTCTGCAGGGTGTGTGTGTGTGTTTGTATGTGTGTCTGCAGGGTGTGTGTCTGTCTGCAGGGTGAGTGTGTTTGTGTGTGAGTGTCTGCAGGGTGTGTGTGTGTGTGTGTTTGCGTGTGTGTCTGCAGGGTGTGTGTGTCTGTCTGCAGGGTGAGTGTGTTTGTGTGTGAGTGTCTGCAGGGTGTGTGTGTGTCTGCAGAGTGTGTGTGTGTGTGTTTGCGTGTGTGTCTGCAGGGTGTGTGTCTGTCTGCAGGGTGTGTGTGTTTGTATGTGTGTCTGCAGGGTGTGTGTCTGTCTGCAGGGTGTGTGTGTGTGTGTGTGTGAGTGTCTGCAGGGTGTGTGTGTGTGTTTGCGTGTGTGTCTGCAGGGTGTGTGTGTGTGTGTGTCTGCAGAGTGTGTGTGTGTGTTTGCGTGTGTGTGTGTCTGCAGGGTGTGTGTGTGTCTGTCTGCAGGGTGTGTGTGTATGTCTGCAGGGTGTGTGTGTGTGTGTGTGTTTGCGTGTGTGTGTGTGTGTCTGCAGAGTGTGTGTGTTTATGTGTGTGTCTGTCTGCAGGGTGTGTGTGTGTGTGTCTGCAGGGTGTGTGTGTGTGTGTGTTTGCGTGTGTGTGTGTCTGCAGGGTGTGTGTGTGTCTGTCTGCAGGGTGTGTGTGTATGTCTGCAGGGTGTGTGTGTGTGTGTGTGTTTGCGTGTGTGTGTGTGTCTGCAGGGTGTGTGTGTGTTTGCGTGTGTCTCTGTCTGCAGGGTGTGTGTGTCTGTCTGCAGGGTGTGTGTTTGCGTGTGTGTGTGTGTGTCTGTCTGTCTGTTTCAGTATTTTAGTATTTGTGTGTGTGTGTGTCTGCAGGGTTTGTGTGTGTTTGTGTTTGTGTGTGTGTGTTTGTGTTTGTGTCTGTCTGCAGGGTGTGTGTCTGTCTGCAGGGTGTGTGTGTGTCTGTCTGCAGGGTGTGTGTGTATGTCTGCAGGGTGTGTGTGTGTGTGTGTGTTTGCGTGTGTGTGTGTGTGCAGGGTGTGTGTGTGTGTGTGTCTGCAGGGTGTCTATCTGTCTGCAGGGTGTGTGTGTGTCTGCAGTGTGTGTGTTTGTGTGTGTGTTTGTGTGTGTGTTTGCGTGTGTGTGTGTGTCTGCAGGGTGTGTGTGTGTCTGTCTGCAGGGTGTGTGTGTTTGCGTGTGTGTCTGCAGGGTGTGTGTGTGTCTGTCTGTCTGTCTGTTTCAGTATTTTAGTATTTGTGTGTGTGTGTGTGTCTGCAGGGTTTGTGTGTGTGTGTTTCTGTTTGTGTGTCTGTCTGCAGGGTGTGTGTCTGTCTGCAGGGTGTGTGTGTGTTTGTGTGTGTGTCTGCAGGGTGTGTGTGTGTTTGTGTGTCTGCAGGGTGTGTGTGTGTGTTTGTGTGTGTGTCTGCAGGGTGTGTGTGTGTCTGCAGGGTGTGTGTGTGTGTGTGCAGAGTGTGTGTGTGAGTGTCTGCAGGGTGTTTGTGTGTGTTTGCGTGTGTGTCTGCAGGGTGTGTGTGTGAGTGTCTGCAGGGTGTGTGTGTTTGTGTGTGAGTGTCTGCAGGGTGTGTGTGTGTCTGTCTGCAGGGTGTGTGTCTGTCTGCAGGGTGTGTGTCTGTCTGCAGGGTGAGTGTGTTTGTGTGTGAGTGTCTGCAGGGTGTGTGTGTTTGCGTGTGTGTCTGCAGGGTGTGTGTGTGTGTGTGTCTGCAGGGTGTGTGCATGTGTGTCTGCAGGGTGTGTGTTTGTCTGCAGGGTGTGTGTGTTTGTCTGCAGGGTGTGTGTGTGTGTCTGCAGGGTGTGTGTGTGTGTCTGCAGGGTGTGTGTGTGTGTCTGCAGGGTGTGTGTGTGTGTCTGCAGGGTGTGTGTGTGTCTGCAGGGTGTGTGTGTGTCTGCAGGGTGTGTGTGTGTGTCTGCAGGGTGTGTGTGTGTGTCTGCAGGGTGTGTGTCTGCAGGGTGTGTGTTTGTCTGCAGGGTGTGTGTTTGTCTGCAGGGTGTGTGTGTGTGTCTGCAGGGTGTGTGTGTGTCTGCAGGGTGTGTGTGTGTGTCTGCAGGGTGTGTGTGTGTGTCTGCAGGGTGTGTGTGTGTGTCTGCAGGGTGTGTGTGTGTGTCTGCAGGGTGTGTGTGTGTCTGCAGGGTGTGTGTGTGTGTCTGCAGGGTGTGTGTGTGTCTGCAGGGTGTGTGTGTGTGTGTGTCTGCAGGGTGTGTGTCTGCAGGGTGTGTGTGTGTGTCTGCAGGGTGTGTGTCTGCAGGGTGTGTGTGTGTGTGTGCAGGGTGTGTGTGTGTGTGTCTGCAGGGTGTGTGTGTGTCTGCAGGGTGTGTGTCTGCAGGGTGTGTGTTTGTCTGCAGGGTGTGTGTGTGTGTCTGCAGGGTGTGTGTCTGCAGGGTGTGTGTGTGTGTCTGCAGGGTGTGTGTGTGTCTGCAGGGTGTGTGTGTGTCTGCAGGGTGTGTGTGTGTCTGCAGGGTGTGTGTGTGTCTGCAGGGTGTGTGTGTGTGTGTCTGCAGGGTGTGTGTGTGTGTCTGCAGGGTGTGTGTGTGTGTCTGCAGGGTGTGTGTGTGTGTCTGCAGGGTGTGTGTGTGTCTGCAGGGTGTGTGTGTGTCTGCAGGGTGTGTGTGTGTGTGTCTGCAGGGTGTTTGTGTGTGTGTGTCTGCAGGGTGTGTGTGTGTGTGTGTCTGCAGGGTGTGTGTGTGTCTGCAGGGTGTGTGTGTGTCTGCAGGGTGTGTGTGTGTCTGCAGGGTGTGTGTGTGTCTGCAGGGTGTGTGTGTGTCTGCAGGGTGTGTGTGTGTCTGCAGGGTGTGTGTGTGTCTGCAGGGTGTGTGTGTGTGTCTGCAGGGTGTGTGTGTGTCTGCAGGGTGTGTGTGTGTCTGCAGGGTGTGTGTGTGTGTCTGCAGGGTGTGTGTGTGTCTGCAGGGTGTGTGTGTGTCTGCAGGGTGTGTGCGTGTGTGTCTGCAGGGTGTGTAGTGTGTGTCTGCAGGGTGTGTGCGTGTGTGTCTGCAGGGTGTGTGTGTGTGTCTGCAGGGTGTGTGCGTGTGTGTCTGCAGGGTGTGTGCGTGTGTGTGTCTGCAGGTGTGTGTGTGTGTCTGCAGGGTGTGTGTGTGTGTCTGCAGGGTGTGTGTGTGTCTGCAGGGTGTGTGTGTGTGTCTGCAGGGTGTGTGTGTGTCTGCAGGGTGTGTGTGTGTCTGCAGGGTGTGTGTGTGTGTCTGCAGGGTGTGTGTGTGTGTGTGTCTGCAGGGTGTGTGTGTGTGTGTGTCTGCAGGGTGTGTGTGTGTGTGTGTCTGCAGGGTGTGTGTGTGTCTGCAGGGTGTGTGTGTGTGTCTGCAGGGTGTGTGTGTGTGGCTGCAGGGTGTGTGTGTGTCTGCAGGGTGTGTGTGTGTGTCTGCAGGGTGTGTGTGTGTCTGAAGGGTGTGTGTGTGTGTCTGCAGGGTGTGTGTGTGTCTGCAGGGTGTGTGTGTGTCTGCAGGGTGTGTGTGTGTCTGCAGGGTGTGTGTGTGTCTGCAGGGTGTGTGTGTGTCTGCAGGGTGTGTGTGTGTCTGCAGGGTGTGTGTGTGTGTCTGCAGGGTGTGTGCGTGTGTGTCTGCAGGGTGTGTGCGTGTGTGTCTGCAGGGTGTGTGTGTGTCTGCAGGGTGTGTGTGTGTGTCTGCAGGGTGTGTGTGTGTCTGCAGGGTGTGTGTGTGTGTCTGCAGGGTGTGTGTGTGTGTCTGCAGGGTGTGTGTGTGTGTCTGCAGGGTGTGTGTGTGTCTGCAGGGTGTGTGTGTGTCTGCAGGGTGTGTGTGTGTGTCTGCAGGGTGTGTGTGTGTCTGCAGGGTGTGTGTGTGTGTCTGCAGGGTGTGTGTGTGTCTGCAGGGTGTGTGTGTGTGTCTGCAGGGTGTGTGTGTGTGTCTGCAGGGTGTGTGTGTGTCTGCAGGGTGTGTGTGTGTGTCTGCAGGGTGTGTGTGTGTGTCTGCAGGGTGTGTGCGTGTGTCTGCAGGGTGTGTGCGTGTGTGTCTGCAGGGTGTGTGTGTGTGTCTGCAGGGTGTGTGCGTGTGTGTGTCTGCAGGGTGTGTGTGTGTGTCTGCAGGGTGTGTGTGTGTGTCTGCAGGGTGTGTGTGTGTGTCTGCAGGGTGTGTGTGTGTCTGCAGGGTGTGTGTGTGTCTGCAGGGTGTGTGTGTGTGTCCGCAGGGTGTGTGTGTGTCTGCAGGGTGTGTGTGTGTGTCTGCAGGGTGTGTGTGTGTGTGTGTCTGCAGGGTGTGTGCGTGTGTGTCTGCAGGGTGTGTGCGTGTGTGTCTGCAGGGTGTGTGTGTGTCTGCAGGGTGTGTGCGTGTGTGTCTGCAGGGTGTGTGTGTGTGTGTCTGCAGGGTGTGTGTGTGTCTGCAGGGTGTGTGTGTGTGTCTGCAGGGTGTGTGTGTGTGTCTGCAGGGTGTGTCTGCAGGGTGTGTGTGTGTCTGCAGGGTGTGTGTGTGTGTCTGCAGGGTGTGTGTGTGTGTGTCTGCAGGGTGTGTGTGTGTGTCTGCAGGGTGTGTGTGTGTGTCTGCAGGGTGTGTGTGTGTCTGCAGGGTGTGTGTGTGTGTCTGCAGGGTGTGTGTGTGTGTCTGCAGGGTGTGTGTGTGTGTCTGCAGGGTGTGTGTGTGTCTGCAGGGTGTGTGTGTGTCTGCAGGGTGTGTGTGTGTGTGTGTCTGCAGGGTGTGTGTGTGTGTGTGTCTGCAGGGTGTGTGTGTGTGTGTGTCTGCAGGGTGTGTGTGTGTGTCTGCAGGGTGTGTGTGTGTCTGCAGGGTGTGTGTGTGTGTCTGCAGGGTGTGTGTGTGTCTGCAGGGTGTGTGTGTGTCTGCAGGGTGTGTGTGTGTGTCTGCAGGGTGTGTGTGTGTCTGCAGGGTGTGTGTGTGTGTCTGCAGGGTGTGTGTGTGTGTCTGCAGGGTGTGTGTGTGTCTGCAGGGTGTGTGTGTGTGTCTGCAGGGTGTGTGTGTGTGTCTGCAGGGTGTGTGTGTGTCTGCAGGGTGTGTGTGTGTGTCTGCAGGGTGTGTGCGTGTGTGTCTGCAGGGTGTGTGCGTGTGTCTGCAGGGTGTGTGCGTGTGTGTCTGCAGGGTGTGTGTGTGTGTCTGCAGGGTGTGTGCGTGTGTGTCTGCAGGGTGTGTGTGTGTGTGTCTGCAGGGTGTGTGTGTGTGTCTGCAGGGTGTGTGTGTGTGTCTGCAGGGTGTGTGTGTGTGTCTGCAGGGTGTGTGTGTGTGTCTGCAGGGTGTGTGTGTGTGTCTGCAGGGTGTGTGTGTGTCTGCAGGGTGTGTGTGTGTGTCTGCAGGGTGTGTGTGTGTCTGCAGGGTGTGTGTGTGTGTCTGCAGGGTGTGTGTGTGTCTGCAGGGTGTGTGTGTGTGTCTGCAGGGTGTGTGTGTGTGTCTGCAGGGTGTGTGCGTGTGTCTGCAGGGTGTGTGCGTGTGTGTCTGCAGGGTGTGTGCGTGTGTGTCTGCAGGGTGTGTGTGTGTGTCTGCAGGGTGTGTGCGTGTGTGTCTGCAGGGTGTGTGTGTGTGTGTCTGCAGGGTGTGTGTGTGTGTCTGCAGGGTGTGTGTGTGTGTCTGCAGGGTGTGTGTGTGTGTCTGCAGGGTGTGTGTGTGTGTCTGCAGGGTGTGTCTGCAGGGTGTGTGTGTGTGTCTGCAGGGTGTGTGTGTGTGTCTGCAGGGTGTGTGTGAATGATCAACCAGAAGCTACACGAACATAGCTGGGTCTCAGCTTTTTATAGGTAAAGTACCTCTGTTGTCTACGTGGCTGTTTTAGCAGATGTGTGGAAACAGTGGTCTTATATAGTGTAAAAGGCGATTGGTTTGTCCGTGCAGATAGCCCGTGGTTGGCTCAACCGTATAACTGCGTTTTGGCACAGTTCACACTATAATGTATTCCTTCCTGCGAGGTTCCACACAGCTGACTTCCTGCAGATAGTAAATCCATGGGATGTCTCACGTGCTGCGGTCGCACATAAACGGATCTTAGATATATGAATCAGTCACACAAAAGACCAGTTTGTATCAGGTTATAGAAAAAAACACCCGTATATAACAAGAGACTATTCTTTAAGCTGTAAAACACGGGATAGCGTGACTAATTATGACATTTTCCACGACAGTATCAAAAATAAAAGTGGAAATAATTTCAATTCCCTTATTAGGCAAACTAGACAGTACCATTTTTTTTCCGGACACGTCACCCGTGATACAAGTTAGAATTAGGCGTCCATCCATGTGTGAGGACGTCAGGAGATTACGTACAGTTGAAGTCGGAAGTTTACATACACCTTAGCCAAACACATTTAAACTCCGTTTTTCACAATTCCTGACATTTAATCCTAGTACAAATGCGCTGTCTTAGGTCAGTTAGGATCACCACTTTATTTTAAGAATGTGAAATGTCAGAATAATAGTAGAGAGAATTATTTATTTCAGCTTTTATTTCTTTCATCACATTCCCAGTGGGTCAGAAGTTTACATACACTCAGTTAGTATTTGGTAGCATTGCCTTTAAATTGTTTAACTTGGGTCAAACGTTATGGGTAGCCTTCCACAAGCTTCCCACAATAAGTTGGGTACATTTTGGCCCATTCCCCCTGACAGAGCTGGTGTAACTGAGTCAGGTTTGTGGGCCTCTTTGCTCGCACATGTTTTTAGAGTTCTGCCCACAAATGTTCTATAGGATTGAGGTCAGGGCTTTGTGATGGCCACTCCAATATCTTGACTTTGTTGTCCTTAAGCCATTTTGCCACAACTTTGGAAGTATGCTTGGGGTCATTGTCCATTTGGAAGACCCATTTGCGACCAAGCTTTAACTTCCTGACTAATGTCTTGAGATGTTGCTTCAATATATCCACATAATTTTCCCTCCTCATGATGCCATCTATTTTGTGAAGTGCACCAGTCCCTCCTGCAGCAAAGCACCCCCACGGCAGGTAGCCTAGTGGTTAGAGTGTTGGACTTGTAACCGGAGGGTTGCAAGTTCGAATCCCCGAGCTGACAAGGAAAAAATCTGTCGTTCTACCCCTGAACAAGGCAGTTAACCCACTGTTCCCCGGGCGCCGAAAACGTGAATGTCGATTAAGGCAGCCCCCCGCACCTCTCTGATTCAGAGGGGTTGGGTTAAATGCGGAAGACACATTTTGGTTGAAGGCATTTGGTTGTACAACTGACTAATAATGGTGACTTTGACAACATGATGCTGCCACCGCCGTGCCTCACGGTTGAGATGGTGTTCTCCCCTCTTTTTCCTCCGAACATAACGATGGTCATTATGGCCAAACAGTTCTCTTTTTGTTTCATCAAACTAGAGGACATTTCTCCAAAAAGTACGATCTTTATCCCCATGTGCAGTTGCAAACCGTAGTCTGGCTTTTTTATGGCGGTTTTGTAGCAGTGGCTTCTTCCTTGCTGAGCGGCCTTTCAGGTTATGTCGATATAGGACTTGTTTTACTGTGGTTTTAGATAATTTTGTACCTGTTTCCTCCAGCATCTTCACAAGGTCCTTTGCTGCTGTTCTGGGATTGATTTGCACTTTTCGCACCAAAGTTCGTTAATCTCTAGGAAACAGAACGCGACTCCTTCCTGAGAGGAATGACGGCTGCGTGGTGGAATGATGGCTGCGTGGTGGAATGACGGCTGCGTGGTCCCATGGTGTTTATACTTGTGTACTACTGTTTGTACAGATGTTTGTGGTACCTTCAGGCATTTGGAAATTGCTCCCAAGCATGAAGCAGACTTCTGGAGGTCTACAATTTTCTTTCTGAGGTCTTGGCTGATTTCTTTTGATTTTCCCATGATGTCAAGCAAAGAGGCACTGAGTTTGAAGGTAGGCCTTGAAATACATCCACAGGTACACCTCCAATTGACTTCAAATGATGTCAATTCACTATCAGAAGCTTCTAAAGCCATGCCATCATTTTCTGGAATTTTCCAAGCTGTTTAAAGGCACAGTCAACTTAGTGTATGTAAACCTCTGACCCACTGGAATTGTGATACAGTGAATTATTGTCACGTCCTGGCCATAGATAGCCCTTTTGGCTACTCTATGGGGGTTTTGGTCAGGACGTGATCAGGGGGTGTGTTTTTGTTCTATGTTGATTTTTCTATGTTGGTTGGTTTGGGTTCCCAATTAGAGGCAGCTGTTAGTCGTTGTCTCTAATTGGGAATCCTAATGAGGTTGTTCAGTCCCCCACCTGTGTTGTGGGATATTTATGTTATGTATGTTGTGTAGTTGCTGTGTTTGCGCTACACAGTGCGTTACGGTTGTTGTGAATTTCTTGTTTTGGTGAGTTGCATTCAAATAAATTTGTTTCAATCAACCCTGCACGCTGCGCCTTGGTCCACTTTTGTCAGCGAGCGTGACAATTATAATTGAAATAATCTGTCTGTAAACAATTGTTGGAAAATTACTTGTGTCATGCACAAAGTAGATGTCCTAACCGACTTGCCAAAACTATAGTTTGTTAACAAGAAATGTGTGGAGTGGTTAAAAAATGAGTTTTAATGACTCCGACCTAAGTGTATGTAAACTTCCGACTTCTACTGTAGCTACCCAGACTATTTCCACAGTTACCTTCAAGTAGGTTTCAGTTTTGCTAGGGTGTGGTGGATGGGTATTGTGGTGGATGGATGGGTGTGGTGGATGGGTGGGTATTGTGGTGGATGGGTATTGTGGTGGATGGATGGGTGTGGTGGATGGGTATTGTGGTGGATGGGTATTGTGGTGGGTGGATGGGTGTGGTGGATGGGTGTGGTGGATGGGTATTGTGGTGGGTGGATGGGTATTGTGGTGGGTGGATGGGTATTGTGGTGGTGGATGGGTATTGTGGTGGATGGATGGGTAGATGGGTATTGTGGTGGGTGGATGGGTATTGTGGTGGGTGGATGGGTATTGTGGTGGGTGGATGGGTATTGTGGTGGGTGGATGGGTGTGGTGGGTGGATGGGTATTGTGGTGGGTGGATGGGTGGTGTGGTGGGTGGATGGGTGTGGTGGATGGGTGTGGTGGATGGGTATTGTGGTGGGTGGATGGGTGTGGTGGATGGGTATTGTGGTGGGTGGATGGGTATTGTGGTGGGTTGATTGGTGGTGGATGGGTATTGTGGTGGTGGATGGGTATTGTGGTGGTGGATGGGTGGTGTGGTGGGTGGATGGGTATTGTGGTGGGTGGATGGGTGGTGTGGTGGATGGATGGGTATTGTGGTGGGTGGATGGATGGGTATTGTGGTGGGTGGATGGATGGGTATTGTGGTGGATGGATGGATGGGTATTGTGGTGGTGGATGGGCATTGTGGTGGGTGGATGGGCATTGTGGTGGGTGGATGGGTGGTGTGGTGGATGGATGGGTGTGGTGGATGGGTATTGTGGTGGATGGATGGGTGTGGTGGATGGGTATTGTGGTGGATGGATGGGTATTGTGGTGGATGGGTATTGTGGTGGGTGGATGGGTATTGTGGTGGGTGGATGGGTATTGTGGTGGATGGATGGGTGTGGTGGATGGGTATTGTGGTGGATGGATGGGTATTGTGGTGGGTGGATGGGTATTGTGGTGGGTGGATGGGCATTGTGGTGGGTGGATGGGCATTGTGGTGGGTGGGTGGGTATTGTGGTGGATGGATGGGTATTGTGGTGGATGGGTATTGTGGTGGGTGGATGGGTATTGTGGTGGGTGGGTGGGCATTGTGGTGGGTGGGTGTGGTGGATGGGTGTTGACATTTGGAAGTTTGAGAAACATGGATGAAAGTCTAATTCTGCCGTCAGACTGTGAGAACTAGTTGGCGTGTTTCCTGAAGACGTCAATGGGGTCTATTGTGTTCTAAGAGCATGTACAGACAGATGCTGAGCTTCCTCTAGGCTCTCGTCTCTAGGGACGGTGCCACACTCCACACCACCTCACACATAAATACAACACCACACCACATCACACATAAATACACACTCCACACCACATCACATCACATCACACATAAATACACACACCACACCACATCACACATAAATACACACACCACACCACATCACATCACACATAAATACACACACAACACCACACCACATCACACATAAATACACACTCCACACCACATCACACCACATCACACATAAATACACACACCACACCACACCACATCACACATAAATACACACACCACACCACATCACACATAAATACACACACCACACCACATCACACATAAATACACACACCACACCACATCACATCACATCACACATAAATACAACACCACACCACATCACACATAAATACACACACCACACCACATCACATCACACATAAATACAACACCACACCACATCACACATAAATACACACACCACACCACATCACACACAAATACACACACCACACCACATCACATCACACATAAATACACACACCACACCACCTCACACATAAATACACACTCCACACCACATCACACCACA
The DNA here is from genome assembly GCA_030435695.1 of Brachymystax lenok tsinlingensis. Lineage (NCBI taxonomy): Eukaryota > Metazoa > Chordata > Actinopteri > Salmoniformes > Salmonidae > Brachymystax > Brachymystax lenok. The sequence continues at coordinate 85,236,216 of CM059819.1, forward strand.
TCACACATAAATACACACACCACACCACATCACATCACACATAAATACAACACCACACCACATCACACATAAATACACACACCACACCACATCACATCACACATAAATACACACACCACACCACATCACATCACACATAAATACACACACCACACCACATCACACATAAATACACACACCACACCACATCACATCACACATAAATACAACACCACACCACATCACACATAAATACACACACCACATCACATCACACATAAATACAACACCACACCACATCACACATAAATACACACACCACACCACATCACACACAAATACACACACCACACCACACCACATCACACATAAATACACACACCACACCACACCACACCACATCACACATAAATACAACACCACACCATATCACACATAAATACACACACCACACCACACCACACCACATCACACATAAATACAACACCACACCACATCACACATAAATACACACACCACACCACACCACATCACACATAAATACACACACCACACCACACCACATCACACATAAATACACACACCACACCACACCACACATAAATACACACACCACACCACACCACATCACACATAAATACACACACCACACCACACCACACATAAATACACACACCACACCACATCACATCACACATAAATACACACACCACACCACATCACATCACACATAAATACACACACCACACCACATCACATCACACATAAATACACACACCACACCACATCACACCACATCACACATAAATACACACACCACACCACATCACACCACATCACACATAAATACACACACCACACCACACCACACCACATCACACATAAATACACACACCACACCACACCACACCATATCACACATAAATACACACACCACACCACACCACATCACACATAAATACAACACCACACCACACATAAATACAACACCACACCACATCACACATAAATACACACACCACACCACACCATATCACACATAAATACACACACCACACCACACCACATCACATCACACATAAATACAACACCACATCACACATAAATACACACACCACACCACATCACACATAAATACAACACCACACCACATCACATCACACATAAATACAACACCACACCACATCACACATAAATACACACACCACACCACATCACATCACACATAAATACAACACCACACCACATCACACATAAATACACACACCACACCACACCACATCACATCACACATAAATACAACACCACACCATATCACACATAAATACACACACCACACCACACCACATCACACATAAATACAACACCACATCACACATAAATACACACACCACACCACATCACACATAAATACAACACCACACCACATCACACATAAATACAACACCACACCATATCACACATAAATACACACACCACACCACACCACATCACACATAAATACAACACCACATCACACATAAATACACACACCACACCACATCACACATAAATACAACACCACACCACATCACACATAAATACAACACCACACCACACCACACATAAATACAACACCACACCACACCACATCACATCACACATAAATACAACACCACACCACATCACACATAAATACACACACCACACCACATCACACCACATCACACATAAATACACACACCACACCACACCACATCACATCACACATAAATACAACACCACACCATATCACACATAAATACACACACCACACCATATCACACATAAATACAACACCACACCACATCACACATAAATACAACACCACACCATATCACACATAAATACACACACCACACCACACCACATCACATCACACATAAATACACACACCACACCACACCACATCACACATAAATACAACACCACATCACACATAAATACACACACCACACCACATCACACATAAATACAACACCACACCACATCACACATAAATACAACACCACACCATATCACACATAAATACACACACCACACCACACCACATCACACATAAATACAACACCACATCACACATAAATACACACACCACACCACATCACACATAAATACAACACCACACCACATCACACATAAATACAACACCACACCATATCACACATAAATACACACACCACACCACACCACATCACACATAAATACAACACCACATCACACATAAATACACACACCACACCACATCACACATAAATACAACACCACACCACATCACACCACACCACACCACACCACACCACATCACATCACACATAAATACACACACCACACCACACCACATCACACATAAATACAACACCACATCACACATAAATACACACACCACACCACATCACACATAAATACAACACCACACCACATCACACATAAATACAACACCACACCATATCACACATAAATACACACACCACACCACACCACATCACACATAAATACAACACCACATCACACATAAATACACACACCACACCACATCACACATAAATACAACACCACACCACACCACACCACACCACATCACACCACACCACACCACACCACACCTCAGAGAGAGAGAGAGAAGTGGGGTAGAGATCGGGTGTCTTTAGGAGGAAATTCCAGCTTTTAGTTCAGTCTGTTCCATTGTCAACACGCTCCTGTGTGTGTAGACAGAGATGCCCAGTGTTGAGGGCGTAGTACTGCTCAGTGTTCCTGCTGCGTTAGGCTGTTATATTCAGCTCTCATTTTCTCCTCATCAGAGACTGATTCAGACCTGGGACACCAGGTTAGGGGACTATCTAGCCAATCAGGGACATGAATCAATCAATCAACTGAAGTACCAGGTAAAAATTAAACCAGCAGTACAATTGGTTCTCCAGGCCAGGAGTGGAATAGTCCTGCGCCCTGATACTATACATCACCTCTTAGATTTAGGACCTGATAAGACATAACAGGGCAGATGAAACGACCTGAAACACACTGCTGAGTTCTGATGCATCCACAGCCCAGGTGATGTAATGTTATACTTTATGTATCCAGACAATGTTACAGAGTCAACAGGGAAAGGAGAAGGACTTTGGCAGGTAGGCTGTCTGACAGACTCTCATGGGTGTGACACAGAGAGACATACTGTATACAGAGAGACATACGCAGGGAGACATACACAGGGAGACATACACAGGGAGACATATATAGAGAGACATACCTTACACAGAGAGACATACCTTACACAGGGAGACATACACAGGGAGACATACGCAGGGAGACATACACAGAGAGACATACACAGGGAGACATACTGTACACAGATAGACATATATAAAGAGACATACCTTACACAGAGAGACATACCTTACACAGGGAGACATACACAGGGAGACATACCTTACACAGGGAGACATACACAGAGAGACATACCTTACACAGGGAGACATACACAGGGAGACATACACAGAGAGACATACACAGAGAGACATACCTTACACAGGGAGACATACACAGAGAGACATACACAGGGAGACATACCTTACACAGAGAGACATATGCAGAGAGACATACATACACAGAGAGACATCCACAGGGAGTCATACACAGAGAGACATCCACAGGGAGACATCCACAGGGAGACATCCACAGGGAGACATCCACAGGGAGACATCCACAGGGAGACATCCACAGAGAGACATCCACAGAGAGACATCCACAGGGAGACATCCACAGGGAGACATCCACAGGGAGACATCCACAGGTTTGTGTCGTATATATATATATATTTTTTTTTTAAACACAACACGAAAATAAAACAAATAAAACAAAGGCTATACAGAACGAGGCTTTCCAGTACGAGGCTTTCCAGTACGAGGCTGTACAGTACGAGGTTGTACAGTACGAGGTTGTACAGTACGAGGCTGTACAGTACGAGGCTGTACAGTACGTGGCTACCTCATTAAGCTGGTTGAGAGAATGTCAAGAATGTGCAAAGCTGTCATCAAGGCAAAGGATGGCTACTTTGAAGAATCTCAAATATAAAATATATTTTTATTTGTTGAACACTTTGTTGGTTACTATGTGATTCCATATGTGTTATTTCATAGTTTTGATGTCTTCACTATTATTCTACAATTTAGAAAATAGCAAAAATAAAGAAAAACCCTTGAATGAGTAGGTGTGTCCAAACTTTTGACTGGTACTGTATATGATCCCTAAATGGTGTCAGTTTGGCACAAGACCACAGCATATGTAATAGGGTGTCTGTATATTCAAGGAGACTTCAAATGCTGGAGCAATGGGCTTACATTTCAGGCTAAATGGACAATATTGAAAACCTAAATCCACCTCTTTTCTCTCTCTCTCTCTCTTGGTCCATTTCAGAATGCCACACTTCCTGTTTACAGTGCACAGGAGGAAGTAGTCAGAACTGTACTTCCTGTGCCCCCGCCCTACGTCCTCCAGGAAGGCCAGTGCGTCACCAGGTGTCTCCCAGGACACACTGTCCAGGACAACACTTGCCAAGGTAAGGAGACCCTTTTTCTACACACACACACGTGCACACACACACACGTGCACACACACACACACACACACACACACGTGCACACACACTTCACTTTTACTATTGTCTGTATACCATTACATGGGCAACCAATACTGTCCACCCCACACATGAACTTACACACAGGAGACCCACGTTCAAACCTAGTCACTTAAAGAAGCACATGAGAGGAAAAGGAACCAGTCTTAAAAGTATAAATCGAATACAAAAACAGCGTGTAATTCCCTATTTGTTAGGACTCTTTGAAGATCCCGTTTTTACCCATCAAGGGATTCAAAAATGAACAACCTAGTGCTTCTAGCTGTCGAAGAAAGAGTCATAGTTTGCTATTGTAGCGCTTAGCACGGAAAAGCTATGCCAGTTGTCGATACGATTTATTCCTTCAATAATGAATATAAAAAAAGACATTCAGCAGGCATTTCCCAGAGGCTGAATAAAAGCAATGGAGAGAAACATTACCATTCTCACATTTGTGAGAGAATTCATTTTCAGTAACTGTGGATAGTCATTTGGCAGTTCATACGTTTCTGGGCAATGCTTCTCCTTTTGAAGAATCTCATGTACTTCAAGTAAGGATGACATGCTATTCCCTATATAGTGCACTACTTTAGACCAGGGCCCTATAGAACCCTATTCCCTATATAGTGCACTACTTTAGACCAGGGCCCTATGGCACCTTATTCCCTATATAGTGCACTACTTTAGACCAGAGCCCTATGGCACCCTATTCCCTATATAGTGCACTACTTTAGACCAGAGCCCTATGGCACTCTATTCCCTATATAGTGCACTACTTTAGACCAGAGCCCTATGGCACCATCAAATCAAATCAAATCAAATGTTATTTGTCACATACACATGGTTAGCAGATGTTAATGCGAGTGTAGCGAAATGCTTGTGCTTCTAGTTCCGACCGTGCAGTAGTATCTAACAAGTAATCTAACAAATTCACAACAACTACCTTATACACACAAGAGTAAAGGAATGAATACGAGTATGTACATATAAATATATGGATGAGCGATGGCTGACCGGCATAGGCAAGATGCAGTAGATGGTATGGAGTACAGTATATACACATATATATATATATATATGAGATGAATAATGTAGGATATGTAAACATTATATAAATGGCATTGTTTAAAGTGGCTAGTGATACATTATTTCATCCAGTTATAATTATTAAAGTGGCTAGAGATTTGGTTCGATGGTAGATATAGTATATAGTGCACTACTTTAGACCAGAGCGATATGGAGCTGAATATGGTGCCATTTGGGACACAGACGGGGCTTTAATCACAGTCCGGGGCTTTAACAGCTTTCTCCTAAGACTCCTCAATTTAATTAAATTAGCAGAAGGCTGCAATGTGAAGTCACTTGAATCTGCCATGCATTAGCAAAGCCTTGTTTACCATCTCAAACCTAATTTGACCCTCCTGCGCACTGTCTTACATCTGCTTAATGTCTCTGCTGTCTGTCCTCTGCTGGTAGGAAAGTTTATTGTCTCTGTTTCGGCACATTCATAATTTGGGGAAATTTGAACGGAAACGCTGGTATCTAAGCAACCAACTGTCTAGACACAAAACCTCTGGATTCCGAATGGTTTCTGAGGTAGTAGGAATGACACCAGCGGAAACTGCAGGGATCCTCAGAGGGACCAGAATGGTTGCTCCTCCGTTCACATGAGGTCATATCTCAACTGTCATCCGCTACTGTTGTGCCCATGAGCAAGGCACTTAACCCCTAAATGGCTCCAGCCAGGTGCTGGTATAATACAAAATACAATCCATAGAGTCATATCTATTGACCTTTTGGATGACGATAATCTATTATTAACCTATACCTGCCTCCCCCACCCCTCCCCAGGGTGCCACCCGTCCTGCCAGGAGTGTTCAGGTACGTCCCAGGCTGACTGTGTGTCATGCCCCCCCCAGGCCAACTTCAACAACGGCTACTGCAGGACTAGCTGTCCAGATGGACTGTTCTTACACCCACAAGGACTCTGCCAGGGTGAGTAGGGGTGGGTTAGTGGGTTTGTGTGTGTGTGTGTGTGTGTTGATACTGTATCAATCGTTGTCTGAAGGAGTTTGGCTTTTAGGTGAATCTTTTTTCTAAGCCATTATTATTATTATTATTATTAAGAACTTGAAGACAATCCCCTGGAGAAATCTCTGTTTAGGAAACGTTCAACGGAGAACTTGAGTGTTTGACGATCAAAGTTATTTTAATATGTATTTTAAACTAGTCAACATAGACAATATTCACGGTCACTTGTCATTCTTTTGGTAAAGAAAGTCAACTATACTAAACAAAAATCAATATAAACGCAACATTCAACAATTTCAAAGATTTTACTGAGTTACAGATAATAGAAGGAAATCAAGTCAATTGAAATAAATTCATTAGGCCCCAATCTATGGATTTCACATGACTGGGCAGGGGCTCAGCCATGGGGTTGGCCTGGGAGGGCATAGACCCAATCCGCTGGGGATGCCAGGCCCAGCCAATCAGAATGAGTTTTTCTCCACAAAAGGGAATTATTAAAGACAGATATACCCCCTCAGACGATCCTGCAGGTGAAGAAGCCAGATGTGGAGGCCCTGGATTGCCATGGTTAGATTATCTTGTCGAATGAGAAATGCTCACTAACAGGGATGTAAACCAAGAGCTGAGAGAAATAAGCTTTTTTGTGTATATTTTTGTTCAGTATACGTTATACCCAGATGAATTGTCAAACATTTTATTATTATTTTTTTTGTTTCAACTTATCACCGTCTCTCCTGATTGTTTTGAAAATGAGTCCCATCTGAACTTCTCGCTAGAGAAACATTCTCCCGTTAGGAAGCGACCGCTTTCCATACGTCTGTGTGTATGCATGAGGGCTTGCGTGTATATATGTGCGTGCCTGCGTCTGTGCGTAGAAATGTGAGCAAAAATAAATAAATACACAGATTTTAATTACATTTTATGATTATGGTCCTGCTGTTTTCCTACTGTCATGAAACTGAAACAGTTGAGTTGTCAAACCCCCTCTCATCTCTCTCTGTTCTCCTCCGCTCAGCCAATCTGTGTTCAATAAAAGATGCCTGCTGGCATTTCTAGGGCACGGAGAGACTGCACTCATCTTTTCTGCATGGCCAGACACTCATATCAGCACCCTCCCTGCTGACATATAATTTCCCCACAACTCTCTCTCTCTTTATCTACTCTCTCTTTCTCTACTCTCTCTTTATCTACACTCTCTTTATCTACTCTCTCTCTTTATCTACTCTCTCTTTATCTACTCTCTCTTTATCTCCTCTCTCTCTTTATCTCCTCTCTCTCTTTATCTCCTCTCTCTCTTTATCTACTCTCTCTTTCTCTACTCTCTCTTTCTCTACTCTCTCTTTATCTACACTCTCTTTATCTACTCTCTCTCTTTATCTACTCTCTCTCTTTATCTACTCTCTCTCTTTATCTACACTCTCTCTTTATCTCCTCTCTCTTTATCTACTCTCTCTCTTTATCTACTCTCTCTCTTTATCTACTCTCTCTTTATCTACTCTCTCTTTATCTACTCTCTCTTTATCTCCTCTCTCTCTTTATCTACTCTCTCTCTTTATCTACTCTCTCTTTATCTTCACTCTCTCTTTATCTACTCTCTCTTTATCTACGCTCTCTCTTTCTCTTTATCTACGCTCTCTCTTTCTCTTTATCTACTCTCTCTCTCTCTCTCTCTTTATCTACTCTCTCTCTCTCTTTTTATCTACTCTCTCTTTATCTACTCTCTATTTATCTACTCTCTCTTTATCTCCTCTCTCTCTTTATCTACTCTCTCTTTATCTACTCTCTCTTTATCTACACTCTCTCTTTATCTACGCTCTCTCTTTATCTACTCTCTCTTTCTCTACTCTCTCTCTCTCTCTTTATCTACTCTCTCTTTATCTCCTCTCTCTCTTTATCTACTCTCTCTTTATCTACACTCTCTCTTTATCTACACTCTCTTTATCTACGCTCTCTCTTTATCTACTCTCTCTCTTTCTCTACTCTCTCTCTCTCTTTATCTACTCTCTCTTTATCTACACTCTCTCTTTATCTACTCTCTCTTTATCTCCTCTCTCTCTTTATCTACTCTCTCTTTATCTACTCTCTCTTTATCTACTCTCTTCTCTTTATCTACACTCTCTCTTTATCTACTCTCTATTTATCTACTCTCTCTTTATCTCCTCTCTCTCTTTATCTACTCTCTCTTTATCTACTCTCTCTTTCTCTTTATCTACACTCTCTCTTTATCTACTCTCTCTTTATCTACTCTCTATTTATCTCCTCTCTCTCTTTATCTACTCTCTCTTTATCTACTCTCTCTTTCTCTTTATCTACACTCTCTCTTTATCTACTCTCTCTTTATCTACTCTCTCTTTATCTCCTCTCTCTCTTTATCTACTCTCTCTTTATCTACTCTCTCTTTATCTACTCTCTCTCCCTCTCTCTCATTTTTGGTAAAGTGACTCAGAGCCATTTCATTATTGAACAGTTACCATTTTATTATTGAAAGAGCCATTTCATTATTGAACAGAACCAGTTTATTACTGAAATGAGCCATTTTATTATTGAACAGAGCCATTTTATTATTGAACAGAGCCATTTTACTATTGAACAGGCAGTTTATTATTGAACAGAACCAGTTTATTATTGAACAGAGCCATTTTACTATTGAACAGAGCCATTTTATTATTGAACAGAGCCATTTTACTATTGAACAGGCAGTTTATTATTGAACAGAACCAGTTTATTGAACAGAGCCATTTTACTATTGAACAGAACCAGTTTATTATTGAACAGAGCAATTTTACTATTGAACAGAGACATTTTATTACTGAACAGAGCCATTTTATTATTGAACAGAGCCATTTTATTATTGAACAGAGCCATTTTATTATTGAACAGAGCCAGTTTATTATTGAACAGAACCAGTTTATTATTGAACAGAACCAGTTTACTTTTGAACAGAGCCATTTTACTATTGAACAGAGTCATTTTACTATTGAACAGAGCCATTTTATTATTGAACAGAGCCATTTTATTACTGAACAGAGCCAGTTCATTATTGAAAAGAGACAGTTTATTATTGAACAGAGCCAGTTTATTATTGAACAGAACCAGTTTATTATTGAACAGAACCAGTTTATTATTGAACAGAGCCAGTTCATTATTGAACAGAGCCAGTTCATTATTGAACAGAGCCATTTTATTACTGAACAGAGCCAGTTCATTATTGAAAAGAGACAGTTTATTATTGAACAGAGCCAGTTTATTATTGAACAGAACCAGTTTATTATTGAACAGAACCAGTTTATTATTGAACAGAGCCAGTTCATTATTGAACAGAGCCAGTTCATTATTGAACAGAGCCAGTTTATTATTGAACAGAGCCAGTTTATTATTGAACAGAGCCAGTTTATTATTGAACAGAGCTTATCAGTGGGGGTTTCCAGCTTCGACTTCTATCTGCTTAGCTAAAGGTGCTGTTCTGAGTTATAATATACAGCTTCATGCTGCCTCTGGGAACAGAAATGTCCTTTGTCTTAATGCTACTCACACTGTAATGGAAATATGAATTATATAGACAACCATACATATGGCCTATTAGCGAGAGAAAGAAAAAATGAAATGGCATCCTTCCTTCTAGTAGCTTTATATTCTAGAAGCTTGATGGAAGGATGTAGTTTAAGAACATTTTACCTGAAAAGACAAACCTACACACTAGGCATCTTAATTACGTTGTTTCTAACGGCATCTCTAAGGAAAAGGTTTTCCACAAGGCTCTATTCCTACCCCAGTCTAATTTATACGTCCTCTCTTTGCTATCTCCTCTTTCCCTTTCCAAGGTGAGCCTGAATCTGACTGATATTGTGGTTAACAGCTCCTAAATGGCCTTGGATCGTTTAATATTTAAAGTATTAAGTCAGGCCCTCCTGTGTATCTGGTGCTAAATCTTTCATCAGCCCTCTCATCTACGGAAACAGAAAGAGCCAGCAGAGACTCAAGGCTAATTACAGTCATATATAAAACCTCAGCTCTGTATCCCTCTCTAACCTGTTCTCTCTCTCTCTCTCTCTCTCTCTCTCTCTCTCCCTCCCTCCCTCCCCTTGGCTCGCAGTCGGCATTCCAATTCATCCCAAAGGTGTTTGATCAATTTTCTTGGTCACATACACATGGTTAGCAGATGTTAATGCGAGTGTAGCGAAATGCTTGTGCTTCTAGTTCTGACCATGCAGTAGTATCTAACAAGTAATCTAACAAATTTTCACAACAACTACCTTATACACACAAGAGTAAAGGAATGAATACGAGTATGTACATATAAATATATGGATGAGCGATGGCTGACCGGCATAGGCAAGTACAGTATATACATAAGAGATGAGTAATATAGGATATGTAAACATTATTAAAGTGCTGTTATTTAAAGTGACAAGTGATACCTTTATTAAATTAATTTATAACATTTATTAAAGTGTCCAGAGATTTGAGTCAGTATGTTGGCAGCAGCCACTCAATGTTAGTGATGGCTGTTTAACAGTCTGATGGCCTTGAGATAGAAGCTGTTTTTCATTCTCTCTGTCCCAGCTTTGATGCACCTGTACTGACCTCGCCTTCTGGATGGTAGCGGGGTGAACAGGCAGTGGCTCGGGTGGTTGTTGTCCTTGATAATCTTTTTTGGCCTTCCTGTGACATCGGGTGGTGTAGATGTAGATTTGTTGAACACGTTTTTGGTGTTTAAATGATTCCATAAGTGTTATTTCATAGTTTTGATGTCTTCACAATTATTCTACAATGTAGAAAATAGTGAAAATTTAAAGAAAAACCCTTGAATGTGTAGATGTGTCCAAACTTTTGACTGGTACTGTACATGCATGAACAGACACACGTAAGCATTTCACTCTAAGGTTGTATTTGTTGTATTCGACGCATGTGACAAATGCTGTTTGATTTGAGTTTTGGCTCTCAGACAGCAGTAAAAGCATGGTTGTAGGGTTAACTTTGATATAGTTTTGTCTCCCTCTTCTGCTAATCCAAAAAAGACAGAAAACGTCCGGTATAGTTATCTTGTCTCCTATTCTTACCTCCCTTTATCTCTTTTATCTGTCTTTCACCTGACCCAGGAAGCCTGTTGTTTTTCTGTAGATTGTGTAGATAGGCAACCACACACACACACACACCACACACAAGCACACACACTCACACACATACGCACAGATACGCACTCACACACACACACACACCACACACAAGCACAGATACGCACTCACACACACACACACCACACACACGCACAGATACGCACTCACACACACACACACCACACACACGCACAGATACGCACGCACACACACACACCACACACACACCACATGCATGGACGCATACACACACACACACACACACACCATCTCTGACTGATTCAAGGTTTCTACGGCATTGCCATCTCTCTCTCTGTCTCGCGCTCTCTTGCTCTCTCTCTCTGTCTCTCTCTCTCTCTGTCTCTCTCTCTCTCTGTCTCTGTCTCTCTCTCTCTGTCTCTCTCTCTCTCTGTCTCTCTCTCTCTCTCTGTCTCTCGCTCTCTCGCTCTCTCGCTCTCTCTCTCTGTCTCTCTCTCTCTGTCTCTCTCTCTCTCTCTCTCTCTCTCTCTCTCTCTCTCTCTCTCTCTCTCTGTCTCTCTCTCTGTCTCTCTCTCTCAATTTCAATTTAAGGGCTTTATTGGCATGGGAAACGTGAAATAGGGTGGCAGGGTAGCCTAGTGGTTAGAGCGTTGGACTAGTAACCGAAAGGTTGCAAGTTCAAATCCCCGAGCTGACAAGGTACAAATCTGTTGTTCTGCCCCTGAACAGGCAGTTAACCCACTGTTCCTAGGCTGTCATTGAAAATAAGAATGTGTTCTTAACTCATTTGTTTTTGAATTCTTTGTGGGTCTCTGTAATCTGCGGGAAATATGTGTCTCTAATAATGTCATACATTTGGCAGGAAGTGCAGCTCAGTTTCTATCTCATTTTGTGGGCAGTGTGCACATAGCTTGTCTTCTCTTGAGAGCCAGGTCTGCCTATGGCGGCCTTTCTCAATAGCAAGGCTATACTCACTGAGTCTGTACATAGTCAAAGCTTTCCTTAAGTTTGGGTCAGTCACAGTGGTCAGTTATTCTGCCACTGTGTACTGTCTGTTTAGGGCCAAATAGCATTCTAGTTTGTTCTGTTTTTTTGTTAATTCTTTCCAATGTGTGAAGTAATTATCTTTTTGTTAACTCATGATTTGGTTGGGTCTAATTGTGTTGCTGTCCTTGGGCTCTGTGGGGTGTGTTTGTGTTTGTGAACAGAGCCCCAGGACCAGATTGCTTAGGGGGCTCTTCTCCAAGTTCATTTCTCTGTATGTGATGGCTTTGTTATAGAAGGTTTGAGAATCACTTCCTGTTAGGTGGTTGTAGAATATATAACTGATTCAAGTATTTTTTGCCAGATCCTAATTGGTATGTCATTGACTACAGCTCAGCGTTCAACCCCATAGTGCCCTCAAAGCTCATCAATAAGCTAAGGATCCTGGGACTAAACACCTCCCTCTGCAGCTGGATCCTGGACTTCCTGAATGGGCCTCCCCCAGGTGGTAAGGGTAGGCAACAACACATCCGCCACGCTGATCCTCAACACAGGGGCCCCTCAGGGGTGCGTGCTCAGCCCCCTCCTGTACTCCCTGTTCACTCATGACTGCATGGCCAGGTACGACTCCAACAGGTACGACTCCAACACCATCATTAAGTTTGCAGACGACACAACAGCGGTAGGCCTGATCACCGACAACGACGAGACCGCCTATAGGGAGGAGGTCAGAGACCTGGCAGTGTGGTGCCAGGACAACAACCTCTCCCTCAAAGTGATCAAGACCACATGTACAGGAAAAGGATGGCCGAGCACGCCCCCATTCTCATCGACGGGGCTGTAGTGGAGCAGGTTGAGAGCTTCAAGTTCCTTGGTGTCCACATCATCAGCAAACTAACATGGTCCAAGCAAAACAAGACAGTCGTGAAGCAAGCACGACAAAACCTATTCCCCCTCAGGAGACTGAAAAGATTTGGCATGGGTCCTCAAAAGGTTCTACAGCTGCACCCTCGAGAGCATCCTGATTGGTTGCATCACTGCCTGGTATGGCTACTGCTCGGCCTCCGACTGCAAGGCACTACAGAGGGTAGTGCGTAGGGCCAAGTACATCACTGGTGCCAAGCTTCCTGCCAGGACTTCTATACCAGGCGGTGTCAGAGGAAGGCCCTACCAGGCGGTGTCAGAGGAAGGCCCTAAAAATGGTGAAAGACTCCAGCCACCCTAGTCATAGACTGTTCTCTCTGCTACCGCACGGCAAGCGGTACTGGAGCACCAAGTCTAGGTCCAAGAGGCTTCTAAACAGCTTCTACCCCCCAAGCCATAAGACTCCCGAACATCTAATCAAATGGCTATTCAGACTATTTGTATTGCCCCCCCTCTTCTACACAGCTGTTACTCTCTGTTGTTATCATCTATGCATAGTCACTTTAATAACTCTATCTCCATGTACATATTATCTCAATTACCTCAACTAACTGGTGCCCCAGCACATTGACTCTGTACCGGTACCCCTGTATATAGCCTCGCTATTGTTATTTTACTGCTGCTCTTTAATTACGTGTTACTTTTATTTCTTATTGTTATTCATATTTTTTTTTAAACTGCATTGTTGGTTAAGGGCTCGTAAGTAAGCATTTCACTGTAAGGTCTACACCTGTTGTATTCGACGCATGTGACTAATAAAATTGTATGTAGAATTTTACGTTCCTTTTGATGGCATAGAAGTCCATTCTTACCTTGTCTCTCAGCTCGTTCACAGCTTTGTAGAAGTGACCTGTGGCGCTGATGTTTAGGCAGAGGTATGTATAGTTTTCTGTGTGCTCTAGGGCAACAGTGTCTAGATATGAATCCTGGCAACTGGACCTTTTTTGGAACCCCATTATTTTTATCTTACTGAGATTCACTGTCAGGGCCCAGGTCTGTATCTTACTGTCAGGGCCCAGGTCTGATGGAATCTGTGCAGAGGATCTAGGTGCTGCTGTAGGCCCTCTTGGTTGGTGACAGAAGCACCAGATCATCAGCAAACAGTAGACATTTGACTTCAGATTCTAGTAGGGTGAGGCCGGGTGCTGCAGACTGTTCTAGTGACCTCGCCAATACGTTTATATATACAGTGCCTTTGGAAAGTATTCAGACCCTTTGACTTTTTCCACATTTTGTTAAGTTACAGCCTTGTTCTAAAATGAAATTGTTTATTTTTCCTCATCAATCTACAATCTGCTGTTAATGACAATGCAGAGGATTTTCCCAAGGTTGCTGTTGACTCATATCCCACTGTAGTTATTGGGGTCAAATCTGTCTCTGCTTTTGTGGATTGGGGTGATCAGTCCTTGGTTCCAAATATTGGAGAAGATGCCAGAGCTGAGGATGATGTTAAAGAGTTTTAGTACAGCCAATTTGAATTTGTGGTCTGTATATTTTATCATTTCATTTAGGATACCATCAACACCACAGGCCTTTTTGGGGTTGGAGGGTTTTGTATTTTGTTCTGTTGTTCATTCAATGTAATTGGAGAATCAAGTGGGTTCTGGTAGTCTTTAATACTTGATTCTCCAATTTGTATATATTTTTGCTGTTCATTCTTTGTTAAAGGGCCAAAAAGATTGGAGAAGTGGTTTATTCATACATGTCTGTGTTGTTGTTTGTTTAGAGTTTGCCAATTTTCCCAGAAGTGGTTTAGATTCTATGGATTCTTCAATTACATTGAGCTGATTTCTGACGTGCTGTTCCTTCTTTTTCCGTAGTGTATTTCTGTATTGTTTTAGTGATTCGCCATAGTGACGGCGTAGGCTCAGGTTTTCTGGGTCTCTATGTTTTTTGGTTGGACAGGTTTCTCAATTTCTTTCTTAGGTCGGTCTTTGTATTCTTCTTCAAAACCGTTTGTCTTAGTTGTTAATTTTCTTCAGGTTTTCTGCTTGAATTGTTTTGATTTGATAGGGAAGCTGAGAGATCAAATATACTGTTTATATTTTCTACTGACAAGTTTACACCTTCACTATTACAGCGGAACGATTTGTCCACGAAGTTGTCTAGAAGGGATTGAATTTGTTGCTGCCTAATAGTTTTTTGGTTGGTTTCCACAATAATTTCCCTCCATCCATTGCATTTCTTAATATTATTCAGTTCCTTTGGCTTTGATGCCTCATGATTGAGTATTGCTCTGTTCAAGTTGACTGTGATTTTGCTGTGATCTGATAGGGGTGTCAGTGGACTGACTGTGAACGCTCTGAGAGACTCTGGGTTGAGGTCAGTGATAAAGTAGTCTACAGTGCTACTGCCAAGAGATGAGCTATAGGTGTAATTACCGTAAGAGTCCCCTCTACCATTGACTATGTAAATACCCAGCATGCAACAGAGCTGCAGGCTTTGTGACCCATTTTTGTTGGTTATGTTGTCGTAATTGTGCCTAGGGGGGGGGCATATGGAGGAGGGAGTGCGGTCTCCTCCGGGTAGGTGTTTGTCCCCCTGTGTGCTGAGGTTGTCAGGTTCTTGTCCAGTTCTGCCATTTAGGTCGCCACAGACTAGTACTTGTCCCTGGGCCTGGAAATGATTGATTTCCTGGAGGGAGAATCTCTCTCTCTCTCTCTCTCTCTCTCTCTCTCTCTCTCTCTCTCTCTCTCTCTCTCTCTCTCTCTCTCAAGGTGTCTGCCAGCCAGCAACAGCAGCCAGCTACACCATCAGATAACAGATAGGTGTACCTTATCACCCAGATCTTGGGGTGACCGTGATAGGGCGATAGGGAGGGGTGGAACAAGTCATTATTATGCCCATAGAGATATATAGAAGGTACACTCTTTTTGAATCTCTATGGTTTCCCATAAACCATGGTTAGGATACAGGATGGTTCTATAATCCTAATGGGTGAGGTTAGGATACAGTGTGGTTCTATAATCCTAATGGGTGAGGTTAGGATACAGTGTGGTTCTATAATCCTAATGGGTGAGGTTAGGATACAGTGTGGTTCTATAATCCTAATGGGTGAGGTTAGGATACAGGATGGTTCTATAACCCTAATGGGTGAGGTTAAGATACAGGATGGTTCTATAATCCTAATGGGTGAGGTTAGGATACAGGATGGTTCTATAATCCTAATGGGTGAGGTTAGGATACAGTGTGGTTCTATAATCCTAATGGGTGAGGTTAGGATACAGTGTGGTTCTATAACCCTAATGGGTGAGGTTAGGATACAGCGTGGTTCTATAATCCTAATGGGTGAGGTTAGGATACAGTGTGGTTCTATAATCCTAATGGGTGAGGTTAGGATACATTGTGGTTCTATAATCCTAATGGGTGAGGTTAGGATACAGTGTGGTTCTATAATCCTAATGGGTGAGGTTAGGATACAGGATGGTTCTATAACCCTAATGGGTGAGGTTAAGATACAGGATGGTTCTATAATCCTAATGGGTGAGGTTAGGATACAGGATGGTTCTATAATCCTAATAGGTGAGGTTAGGATACAGTGTGGTTCTATAATCCTAATGGGTCAGGTTAGGATACAGTGTGGTTCTATAATCCTAATGGGTGAGGTTAGGATACAGTGTGGTTCTATAATCCTAATGGGTGAGGTTAGGATACAGTGTGGTTCTATAATCCTAATGGGTGAGGTTAGGATACAGTGTGGTTCTATAATCCTAATGGGTGAGGTTAGGATACAGGATGGTTCTATAATCCTAATGGGTGAGGTTAGGATACAGGATGGTTCTATAATCCTAATGGGTGAGGTTAGGATACAGGATGGTTCTATAATCCTAATGGGTGAGGTTAGGATACAGGATGGCTCTATAATCCTAATGGGTGAGGTTAGGATACACTGTGGTTCTATAACCCATAATCCTAATGGGAGAGGTTAGGATACAGTGTGGCTCTATACTCCTAATGGGTGAGGTTAGGATACAGGATGGTTCTATAATCCTAATGGGTGAGGTTAGGATACAGGATAGTTCTATAATCCTAATGGGTGAGGTTAGGATACACTGTGGTTCTATAACCCATAATCCTAATGGGTGAGGTTAGGATACAGTGTGGTTCTATAACCCTAATGGGTGAGGTTAGGATACAGGATGGTTCTATAATCCTAATGGGTGAGGTTAGGATACAGGATGGTTCTATAACCCTAATGGGTGAGGTTAGGATACAGTGTGGTTCTATAATCCTAATAGGTGAGGTTAGGATACAGTGTCGTTCTATAATCCTAATGGGTGAGGTTAGGATACAGTGTGTTTCTATAACCCTAATGGGTGAGATTAGGATACAGGATGGTTCTATAATCCTAATGGGTGAGGTTAGTATACAGTGTGGTTCTATAACCCTAATGGGTTAGATTAGGATACAGGATGGTTCTATAATCCTAATGGGTGAGGTTAGTATACAGGGAGGTTAAACTGATACTAGATCAGTGTGTACCCGAAGTTGCCTTGTGTGACCTTTGCCCTCTCTCTCTCTCTCTGTTCCCAGAATGCAGCAGTAATTGCCAGCGCTGTGTGGCAGACCTCCAGACGGGCATGGGCAGTGTGTGTTTGCGGTGTAAGATTGCTAGGACCCTGTTGCTGGGAGACCGCTGTGTCACCCACTGTCCCCAAGGTCACTACCCCTGGCACGGAGCCTGTAAGAGTACGTTTTGCTACACACACGTTGGTTTTTCTATCCAAGTGGGGTCCAAAACATTTATTCCCATTCCAAATCCTATTTTACCTAACCCTAAACCTAACCTTAACCCCAAACCTAACCACTAAGCCTAAAATAGCATTTTTCCTTGTGGGGACAAACGAAATGTGTTCACAAACTGACCCCACAGAGCCCAAGGACAGCAACACATTTAGACCCAACCAAATCATGAGAAAAAATATATATAATTACTTGACACATTGGAAAGAACTCACCAAACCAGAAGGCTATTTGGCCCTAAACAGAGAATACACAGTGGTAGAATACCTGACCGCCGTGACTGATCCAAAATGAAGGAAAGCTTTGACTACGTACAGACTCAGCATAGCCTTGCTATTGAGAAAGGCCGCCGAAGGCAGACCTGGCTCTCAAGAGAGGACAAGCTATGTGCACACTGCCCACAAAATGAGGTGGAAACTGAGCTGCATTTCCTAACCTCCTGACAAATGGGTGACCATATTAGAGACACATACTTCCCTCAGATTACACAGATTCACAAAGAATTAGAAAACAAACCCAATTTTGATCAACTCCCATGTCTATTGTGTGAATTACCACAGTCTGCCATCACAACAACCATTCTAAATACAACCCATATTTATGTTTTTTTATTTTCAGTTTTGTACTTTAATTATTTGCACATCGTTACAACACTGCAAAGAGACATAATATGATACATTTTAATAATACATTTGAAATGTCTCACTTCCTTTCTGTTTACTTTTCAGGGACAGAGAGGGAGAGAGATGGAGCGAGAGAAAGAGAGAGGATGAGGGAGAGAAATGGAGCGATAGAAAGAGAGAGAGACGTGGAGTATAAGAAATTGAGAGAGGGAGAGGGAGGGAGAGGGAGGGAAAGGTGGAGAGAGGGAGAGAGGGAGTAAGAGAGAGAGAGAGGCTGATGACGAGAAGGAAAGAGAGAGGGGTAGAGAGAGGGGGGGGGAGAGGGACAGAGAGGGATGGAGAGAGAGCGAGAGATGAGAGAGGGGAGGGAGAGAGACAGAGAGGGATGGAGAGAGAGCGAGAGATGAGAGAGCGAGGGAGAGAGGCTTATTTTCCTTTATCTGTTTTTATGATTTAGTATTCTGTCTGTAGGATATTTGTCTCAGGGTGATAGCAGTTGCTAAAACACAAGGTCTTATTTACCACAGAACAAAGGCCACTGTTGTGTGAGAACATTTGTTAACAAGGGAAGGACTTGTCAGAAGAGATGACAGATTGTTTGGTGTTGCCAGATACAGACACCGAATACAATAGTGTGGGTGGAAGGAAACAACATTAAGCATTTTGATAATGTCTTCCTCCCATTATTGATTCAAGTGAAATAAAATGTTTTCATGTCGATTGTGATTCAACTGTCACGTTATTCATAGACTTGGGCTCATTACTTCATAAATGCTATTGGTGCTTGCAGAAGGGTGGTCTTCTAGGATTTTCACTTTTGACCTTAAGAAATTATTTGATTTCATAATGCATTTAATTGGCCTTTAAATCTAAAAAAAAGAAAAGAAAAAAAATATTACACACTTGTCTGCATGGTTAATTATCTAGATTATTGAAGTGAAATCATGTCTTGCCTTGTCTATGTATAACCTGTTCTGTTGTTGCTATTGTTCATACAGTGGTATTCCTGTTTTATCTCATAGGATGCCATATTTCCTGTGAGAGTTGCAATGGGGAGTGGCCTCTGTCCTGTACTTCCTGTCTTACCCCCGGCGTTCTACTGACCTCAGGGCTCTGTGGCCCAGCATGCCCCTTGGGTTACTATGTCGACAGAGACAGACGCTGCAGAGGTAAGTCGTACGCCTAGACTCCACGCAGTGTCACAGAACTGTAGACTACATTTACCAGGCTATCATTGTTTATTTCCCCAATGTCTGCTGGGATTTTTGAACATGGACCCTCTGATATTGTGTCATTATGCAGCCTGCGACAGCCAGTGTCTGTCCTGTGCGATGAGCGGTGAGTGCACGTCGTGCCGCGACCCGGGTAAGGTTCTGCTGTTTGGAGAGTGCCAGTATGACAGCTGTGCCCACCAATACTACCTCAACACCACCACGCGCACCTGCAGAGGTACACACACACACACACACACACACACACACACACACACACACACACACACACACACACACACACACACACACACACACACACACACATGCATAGGTAACGTAACAGTAGGCCTACTGAACGTGGTGGAAGTGTTCTGCTTCACGGAAATGGATTTTCTTCTCAATACGTCATTTCTAATCATTGAGGTGTTGAAAAGCTCACTGGTTTGGTGGCACAAAGCAGAAATCGTCATGGACAACAACAACAGCTGGGAGGATATTGCCGTTTGCCCGCAGGACCCGTTAATCTGAGGTTAAACCACTTCATTAGGTTTTTGTCAAACAAACAGCAGCTCAGCCCGTCAGGTATAAAACTACTACACGCACACGCACACACACACACACACACACACACACACACACACACACACACACACACACACACACACACACACACACACACTTTATTTGAATCCAAAAATCCAGACATTTCAAAGGCCCCTGTAAGCATGGCACTCAATGGTACAGAAAGCACCTCCTTCTCCGAACAGCCAGGCTGCCCACGACAGCAGAAAAACGGAGCAGTAGCCAGCAAATTGCTTTGCCCTAGTTTTTTTGTCAGGCACGCAATCTGGAGGCCACGCACTGCAAGCATGTGTGCCTGGCCGCGACTGCCAAATATCAGCGCCACCAGCTTGCACCTCCACCCGAGGCTTTTTCAAGCGTGCCACCAGGGGCCTGCTATTTAAGCAGCGTCTCGGGAAAGGACTGCTCCACGCACACACACACACACACACACACCTACGATACAGAGAACCGTGGGGAGAGGTGTGTGTGTGTGTGTGTACGTTTGTGAGAGCGGCTGGCTTAGCATCTCAGCAGGTGTTCCAACACAGCAGCCAGTCAAGTCAATAGAACTGACACTGTTTATCACCCCAGCTAGCTAGTACCAGTCTACTCTGCGTGGACGTGGCCGCGTCGCTACCTGGGACATCCCCCTGAATCCTGGGTGAACCTAGTGATGGAGGCGAAGGTAGCGAGACTGTGCAACTTGCCGTTAGTTATGCCAGTTGTTGTTAGAGCTGTTTAAAATAAATAAATATTATATTATGTTTTATTTAGACTTTTTTATTTTATTTAATTTTTGACCATCATTCTATCTCTCACACAGCAACTCCACTCCCACTTGTCTCCAATTCCACATTCCAACCCTCAGCTTCCCTCAGCCCATCCCATCTGTCTCTGCTGGCCACCCACTTCGGGTTTCTACGCAACACATATCTTTCAACTATGCTGTGATGTTTAATGTACGATTTCAATCTATCTAATCGAATAGAATCCCCCAGATTGCGAGTTGAAGATAAATACTTTTACTAAGAGTATTAGTATATTAGTAATTGACTGACCTGGTCTCTCCGGATCTCCTAACAGTACTATTTCTAGGGTCAATTTTAGATCAACGCTATGCATTTTCAGCCATTCCTGAACCGGAGACCAGAAACAGGCTACCTGAGGGCAATGCCAAAATAAATGGTCTATTGATTCTGTATCCTCACAACAAAATCTGCAGAGCTTTGATGATTTTATGCCCCAAATATTCAACAATTGTTAGAGCTGTTGATGTCGCTGCTCTGTCAGTCTGCCTGAGTAGGTAATGGGATGATTAAATTCTTCATTAAAAAAACAAGGTAGACTAACTGAGACATTATTTATAATAACAATAAATACATAAATACAATAGGAATAAATACACAATGAGTAACGATAACTTGCCTATATACACGGGGTACCAGTACCGAGTTGATGTGTAGGGGTACGAGGTAATAACATGGCTATATACAAGGGGTACCAGTACCGAGTCGATGTGTAGGGGTACGAGGTAATAACTTGGCTATATACACGGGGTACCAGTACCGAGTCGATGTGTAGGGGTACGAGGTAATAACATGGCTATATACACGGGGTACCAGTACCGAGTCGATGTGTAGGGGTACGAGGTAATAACATGGCTATATACACGGGGTACCAGTACCGAGTTGATGTGTAGGGGTACGAGGTAATAACTTGCCTATATACACGGGGTACCAGTACCGAGTCGATGTGTAGGGGTACGAGGTAATAACTTGCCTATATACACGGGTACCAGTACCGAGTTGATGTGTAGGGGTACGAGGTAATAACATGGCTATATACACGGGTACCAGTACCGAGTCGATGTGTAGGGGTACGAGGTAATAACATGGCTATATACACGGGTACCAGTACCGAGTTGATGTGTAGGGGTACGAGGTAATAACATGGCTATATACACGGGGTACCAGTACCGAGTCGATGTGTAGGGGTACGAGGTAATAACTTGCCTATATACACGGGGTACCAGTACCGAGTTGATGTGTAGGGGTACGAGGTAATAACTTGCCTATATACACGGGGTACCAGTACCGAGTCGATGTGTAGGGGTACGTGGTAATAACTTGCCTATATACACGGGGTACCAGTACCGAGTCGATGTGTAGGGGTACGAGGTAATAACTTGCCTATATACACGGGGTACCAGTACCGAGTTGATGTGTAGGGGTACGAGGTAATAACATGGCTATATACACGGGGTACCAGTACCGAGTCGATGTGTAGGGGTACGAGGTAATAACATGGCTATATACACGGGGTACCAGTACCGAGTCGATGTGCAGAGGTACGAGGTAATAACTTGCCTATATACATGGGGTACCAGTACCGAGTCGATGTGTAGGGGTACGAGGTAATAACTTGCCTATATACACGGGGTACCAGTACCGAGTCGATGTGTAGGGGTACGAGGTAATAACATGGCTATATACACGGGGTACCAGTACCGAGTTGATGTGTAGGGGTACGAGGTAATAACATGGCTATATACACGGGGTACCAGTACCGAGTCGATGTGTAGGGGTACGAGGTAATAACTTGCCTATATACACGGGGTACCAGTACCGAGTTGATGTGTAGGGGTACGAGGTAATAACTTGCCTATATACACGGGGTACCAGTACCGAGTCGATGTGTAGGGGTACGTGGTAATAACTTGCCTATATACACGGGGTACCAGTACCGAGTCGATGTGTAGGGGTACGAGGTAATAACTTGCCTATATACACGGGTACCAGTACTGAGTTGATGTGTAGGGGTACGAGGTAATAACATGGCTATATACACGGGGTACCAGTACCGAGTCGATGTGTAGGGGTACGAGGTAATAACTTGCCTATATACACGGGGTACCAGTACTGAGTTGATGTGTAGGGGTACGTGGTAATAACTTGCCTATATACACGGGGTACCAGTACCGAGTTGATGTGTAGGGGTACGAGGTAATAACATGGCTATATACACGGGGTACCAGTACCGAGTTGATGTGTAGGGGTACGTGGTAATAACATGGCTATATACACAGGGTACCAGTACTGAGTCGATGTGAAGGGGTACGAGGTAATAACTTTGCCATATATCTAATGATCAGTGATTAGTTCATTGACTATAACTGCCTTGGAAGTGAGTGATCTAACATTGAGTAGCCCCATTTTGAGATGTGAGGTATCACAATCAATAATGACAGGAATGGAGGAGGTCTTTATTCTAGTGAGATTGCTAAGGCGAACACCGCCATGTTTAGTTTTGCCCAACCTAGGTCGAGGCACAGACACAGTCTCAATAGAGATAGCTGAGCTGACTACACTGACTGTGCTAGTGGCAGACTCCACTAAGCTGGCAGGCTGGCTAACAGCCTGCTGCCTGGCCTGCACCCTATCTCATTGTGGAGCTAGGGGAGTTAGAGCCCTGTCTATGTTCGTAGATAAGATGAGAGCACCCCTCCAGCTAGGATGGAGTCCGTCACTCCTCAACAGGCCAGGATTGGTCCTGTTTGTGGGTGTGGCCCAGAAAGAGGGCCAATTTATATACAAATTCTATATTTTGGGAGGGGCAGAAAACATGGTGTTTTATCTAGTGGTGTTATATCTCATGGTGTTATATCTCATGGTGTTATATCTCATGGTGTTATATCTCATGGTGTTATATCTAATGGTGTTATATCTCATGGTGTTATATCTCATGGTGTTATATCTCATGGTGTTATATCTAATGGTGTTATATCTCATGGTGTTATATCTCATGGTGTTATATCTAATGGTGTTATATCTCATGGTGTTATATCTCATGGTGTTATATCTCATGGTGTTATATCTCATGGTGTTATATCTAGTGGTGTTATATCTCATGGTGTTATATCTCATGGTGTTATGTCTAATAGTGTTATATCTAATGGTGTTATATCTCATGGTGTTATATCTAATGGTGTTATATCTCATGGTGTTATATCTCATGGTGTTATATCTAATGGTGTTATATCTCATGGTGTTATATCTCATGGTGTTATATCTCATGGTGTTATATGTCATGGTGTTATATCTCATGGTGTTATATCTCATGGTGTTATATCTAATGGTGTTATATCTAATGGTGTTATGTATAATGGTGTTATATCTCATGGTGTTATATCTAGTGGTGTTATATCTCATGGTGTTATATCTCATGGTGTTATGTCTAATAGTGTTATATCTAATGGTGTTATATCTCATGGTGTTATATCTAATGGTGTTATATCTCATGGTGTTATATCTCATGGTGTTATATCTAATGGTGTTATATCTCATGGTGTTATATCTCATGGTGTTATATCTCATGGTGTTATATCTCATGGTGTTATATGTCATGGTGTTATATCTCATGGTGTTATATCTAATGGTGTTATATCTAATGGTGTTATGTATAATGGTGTTATATCTCATGGTGTTATATCTCATGGTGTTATATCTAGTGGTGTTATATCTCATGGTGTTATATCTCATGGTGTTATATCTCATGGTGTTATATCTAATGGTGTTATATCTCATGGTGTTATATCTCATGGTGTTATATCTAATGGTGTTATATCTCATGGTGTTATATCTCATGGTGTTATATCTCATGGTGTTATATCTCATGGTGTTATATCTCATGGTGTTATATCTCATGGTGTTATATCTAATGGTGTTATATCTCATGGTGTTATATCTAGTGGTGTTATATCTAATGGTGTTATACCTCATGGTGTTATACCTCATGGTGTTATACCTCATGGTGTTATATCTCATGGTGTTATATCTCATGGTGTTATATCTCATGGTGTTATATCTCATGGTGTTATACACTGAGTGCACAAAACATTAGGAACACCTTCCTAATATTGAGTGTCACCCCCTTTTGCCCTCAGAACATCAATTTGTTGACTTTACAAGGAGCTGAAAGTGTTCCACAGGGATGCTGGCCCCGTGTTGACTCCAATGCTTCCCACGGTTGTGTCCAGTTGGCTGGATGTTCTTTGGGTTGTGGACCACTCTATATACACACGGGAAACCGTTGAGCGTGAACAACCCAGCAGCCTTACAGTTCTTGACACAAACCGGTGCACCTGGCACCTACTACCATACCCCGTTTAAAGGCACTTAAATCTTTTGCACATTCACCCTCTACTCTGAGTGGCACACGTACTCAATCCATGTCTCAATTGTCTCAATCCTTCTTGTCCTTGTCTTGCTGCCGTTCATCTGCTTGATGGTGTTGTGATTAATACTGTGGGTTGTGAGATGTGGTCCCATGACTGTCTAAGGCTTTGTTGCTGTGCTTTCAGAACTTAGACATTCAGAGTTAATTTAAAGTGTTTCTCAGGAGTCTGGAGGACAGTGAAGGAGAGACACACTTCCTCTGATTCACTCTGCATCACTGTCTCCTACTCTTTCATTCTGTCTCTCCGTGTCTCTCTCTCTCTCTCTCTCTCTCTCTCTCTCTCTCTCTCTCTCTCTCTCTCTCTGTGTGTGCCCCTGTCTCTCTGTCTCTCTCTATCTCTCTCTCGTTCTGTGTCTCCCCCCCTCTTCTCTTCTCTTTCTCATACCTACATCTCTCCCGCCCTCCCTCTTCCAGAGTGTGATTGGAGCTGTAATGAGTGTAAGGGTCCTCTGCATACTGACTGTCTACAGTGTATGGAGGGACATGTTCTGCAGGACGGACTCTGCGTCCAGGGCTGCTCCCCAGGGTCCTACCAGGATGGAGAGAGATGCCTCAGTACGTGCCTGAATAGAATGATCATTTCACTTTTTTTTTAATGTTTGTTGTTGAATGTTATACTTCTAGGATATTTTGTCTGTTTCTTGTCTCCATCACCTTCTCTCTCTCTCTCTCTCTCTCTCTCTCTCTCTCTCTCTCTCTCGTTTCTCGTCTCCCCCCTTTTCTCTCTCTCTCGTTTCTCGTCTCCCCCTTCTCTCTCTCTCTCATTTCTCGTCTCCCCCTCTCTCTCTCGTTTCTCGTCTCCCCCACTTCTCTCTCTCTCGTTTCTCGTCTCCCCACTTCTCTCTCTGTCTCTTTTCTCGTCCCCTCTCTCTCTCTCTCTCTCTCTCTCTCTCTCTCTCATGTTTCTCGTCTCTCTCTCCCCCTCTCGCTCTCTTTTCTCACCCCCTCTCTCTCTCTCTCTCTCTCTCTCTCTCTCTCTCTCTCTCTCTCTCTCTCTCTCTCTCTCTCTCCTGTTTCTCTCTCTCTCTCTCCCCCTCTCGCTCTCTCGCTTCTCACCCCCTCTCTCTATCTCTCTCTCTCAATCTCTCTCTCGTTTCTCGTCTCTACCTCTCGTCTATCTCTCTACTCTCTCTGTCTCTCTATCTGTCTGTGCCAGGTTGTGATGAGCAGTGTGAGGGATGCCAGGGCCCAGGTCAGTGTGAGCGGTGCCAGCCTCCCTATGCCACCCTGCAGGGTCACTGTGTGTTGGAGTGTGGAAGGGACTACTTTCTGGACTCCTCTCTGCAGCTGTGTACATGTACGTATCTTCATTCACTCTGGTGCAGCTTTGTACAAACTTTAATACCTGATTTACATACGTATTCAGACCCTTTTACTCAGTACTTTGTTGAAGCACCTTTGGCAGCGATTACAGCCTCGAGTCTTCTTGGGTATGCCGCTACAAGCTTGGCGCACCTGTATTTGGGGAGTTTCTCCCATTCTTCTCTGCAGAGCTCATTCAGTCTTGTCCCAAAGCCACTCCTGCGTTGTCTTGGCTGTGTTGTTAGGGTCGATGTCCTGTAGTCCTCAGTCTGAGGTCGTGAGCGCTTTGGAACAGGTTCGTCTTTGCCTCAATCCTGACTAGTCTCCCAGTACCTTCCGCTGAAAAACATCCCCACAGCATGATGCTTCACCGTAGGGATGGTGCCAGGTTTCCTCCAGACGTGAAGTTTGGCATTCAGGCTAAAGAGTTCAGTCTTGGTTTCATCAGATCAGAGAATCTTGTTTCTCATGGTCTGAGAACCTTTAGGTGCCTTTTGGCAAACTCCAAGCGGGCTGTCAGGTGCCTTTTACTGAGGAGTGGCTTCTGTCTGGCCACTCTACCATGAAGGCCTGATTGGTGGAGTGCTGCAGAGATGGTTGTCCTTTTGGAAGGTTCTCCCATCTCGACAGAGGAACTCTGGAGCTCTGTCAGAGTGACCATCAGGTTCTTGGTGACCTCCCTGACCAAGGCCCTTCTCCTCCAACTGCTCAGTTTGGCTGGGCAGCCAGCTCTAGGAAGAGTCTTGGTGGTTCCAGACTTCTTCCATTTAAGAATTTACCACAGGTGGACTCCCAAGTTGTAAAAACACAAGGATGATCAATGGAAACTGGATGCACATGAGCTCAATTTCAAGTCTCATATCAAAGAGTCTGAACAGTATAAACGTTGACATACACATTCATCATCATTAATCTTACAGTATTAATCAACTGACTAAGTGTGTTATCCCCCCCCTGTTTCCCAGCATGCTCTGCTGACTGTGTGGAGTGTGAGGGGATGGGTCGGTGCACAGTTTGTAGACAGAACACCTACCTAAGAGATGGATACTGCACTCCGGACTGTGGACATGGTTTCTATGCTGATAAGAAGACCAGGACATGCCATGGTAAATCTTCACTACTGTTTCAGTACAACAATGACAGAACCAAGTGACTTGGTGAACAGAGAGTACCGGACTAGTACCAAGCCCCGGGGGCCACCAGTAGAGAGAACATTAGAGGACCCAGTATCAAGCCCTGGGGGACACCAGTAGAGAGAACAGTAGAGGACCTAGTACCAAGCCCTGGGGGACACCAGTAGAGAGAACAGTAGGGGACCTAGTACCAAGCCCTAAGCGACACCAATAGAGAGAACATTGGAGGACCTAGTACTGAGCCCTTGGGTAAACCATTAGAGAGAACAGTAGTGGACCTAGTACCGATCCCTAAGGGACACCAATAGAGAGAACATTAGAGGACCTAGTACCAAGCCCTGGGGGACACCAGTAGAAAGAATAGTAGAGGACCTAGTACCAAGCCCTAAGGGACACCAATAGAGAGAACATTAGAGGACCTAGTACCAAGACCTGGGGGACACCAGTAGAGAGAACAGTAGTGGACCTAGTACCGAGCCCTGGGGGACACCAGTAGAGAGAACAGTAGAGGACCTAGTACCGAGCCCCGGGGGACACCAGTATTGGACCTAGTACCGAGCCCTGGGGGACACCAGTAGAGAGAACAGTAGAGGACCTAGTACCGAGCCCCGGGGGACACCAGTAGAGAGAACAGTATTGGACCTAGTACCGAGCCCTGGGGGACACCAGTAGAGAGAACAGTAGAGGACCTAGTACCGAGCCCTGGGGGACACCAGTAGAGAGAACAGTAGTGGACCTAGTACCGAGCCCCGAGGGACACCAGTGGAGAATCTAAAGGGGACTAGGCGTGATGGGTCCGCACTAAAAAAGATGTCGCATAAAGTTTACCTCATTTTCATATTTGTACACAGACATTTCACTATCCCTCTTCTTCTCTGATGCACTTGGGGGGAAAAAACTGAAGTAGCTTTATGCAACACCTTTTTGAGTGCGGCCCCATCACACCTTTTGTTCGTCTGGACACCAGTAGAGAGACAGAACATTGATCCATTCATTGTTACCTTACCATTGCACACTCTTTCTATCCCTCCCTCCCGCTCTATCCCTCCCTCCCTTTATCTCTCTCTCTCTCCCTCCCTTTATCTCTCTCTCTCTCTCTCTCTCTCTCTCTCTCTCTCTCTCTCTCTCTCTCTCTCTCTCTCTCTCTCTCTCTCTCTCTCTCTCTCTCTCTCTCTCTCTCTCTCTCTCTCTCTCTCTCTCTCTCTCCCTCCCTTTATCTCTCTCTCCCTCTCTCTCTCTCTCTCTCTCTCTCTCTCTCTCCCTCTCTCTCTCTTCTTCCCTCCCTCCAGATAACAGCCAGGCCCCAACCCTGCGTATCAGTGGATCTCTGTTGGTGCCCATTGGGGGAACCAAACCCCTGGTCACCAGCCTAATCTCTGCCCAGGACCAAGACAGGTTAAACTCTCCTTTAACTTTCTTTCTGTTTTTAACCTTCATTTAACCAGAATAATCTTTTGAGGTTGAGATCTGTTCTCAATCTATAAAGTGTTTTGCAATATTGTTTGTGTGAATTGCAGTATAAGTAAAGTTTGGTTTGATGTTGATCTGCCAGCCCCCCAGAGAGCCTGGTGTTCCAGCTGCTGCAACCCCCCACTACAGGCTGTGTGGTTGTCCTGGAGGAGGGCAGGGAGACAGAGATGGCCCGGGACGACACCTTCTCCTGGGCTCAGCTACAGAGCGGACAGGTCCGCTTCACACATGACAAGGACAAGGCCAGGTGAGTGTACTGTACAGACAGAGAATTAAAGGAATGTCTCTCTCTCTCTCTCTCTCTCTGTATCTCTGTGTGTCTCTGTGTCTGTGTGTGTGTGTGTAATGTTGTTGTATTGTTCCAGGAGTGGACAGTTCTCCCTGCGTGTGGCTGACCCTCAGCTCTTCTCCCAACCAGAGACGATCCAGGTCCAGGCAGTGTCCGTGCAGGTACCATTTCAGTTTTGATATCTTCCAAAAGTTTCGGACCCTCAACCTCGTCTGGTATCTGTATCGATTGTGAATACTAAACAGAGCAAGATATTTCCAAATGAACTCTCTCTAAGGGGGAACTGAGGACAGGAGCGTTGTAGCATTCAAGG
Organism: Brachymystax lenok tsinlingensis; assembly: GCA_030435695.1. Lineage (NCBI taxonomy): Eukaryota > Metazoa > Chordata > Actinopteri > Salmoniformes > Salmonidae > Brachymystax > Brachymystax lenok. Next base: position 85,266,746 of record CM059819.1, read on the forward strand.
CTCGTTCTTTCACCCTGCTCCTCAATACACTCCTTAATGAACACAGCACCAAACCAGGAAGCAAAGAGAAGTGTTTTCCATATACGATGGATCCCTGAGTGGACTGAAAGCTCTCGCTCTCTGTTTATAAAACGCAGAGAAAAGTGAGCCTGTCTCTCCTCGCGTGTATCAAAGGGGTTTTTGAAGGACTTGTGGGGGGGGGGCCCTAGCTTAGAGTGCTCACGTGTTGGCGTGGAGTAGTAGGCAACCATAGTCAGTTATATCAGCTGTGTCCAATGGGGTTGTTCTCCCCTGAGCTCTGCTCTGCAGTGAGGCACGACTCCCCAGACAGAGTGAATAAAAAGAGAGTTTTCTGCCTGCCTGCCAGGAAGAGATAAAGAGCAGCCTTTGCCTGCCAAAACCTAGGGTCCCGCTGAGCCCTCTCTATAAACCACGGGTCCCGCTGAGCCCTCTCTATAAACCACGGGTCCCGCTGAGCCCTCTCTATAAACCACGGGGCCCGCTGAGCCCTCTCTATAAACCACGGGGCCCGCTGAGCCCTCTCTATAAACCTCGGGGCCCGCTGAGCCCTCTCTATAAACCACGGGGCCCGCTGAGCCCTCTCTATAAACCACGGGGCCCGCTGAGCCCTCTCTATAAACCACAGGGCCCACTGAGCCCTCTCTATAAACCACAGGGCCCGCTGAGCCCTCTCTATAAATCCCGGGGCCCGCTGAGCCCTCTCTATAAACCACAGGGCCCGCTGAGCCCTCTATAAACCATGGGTCCCGCTGAGCCCTCTCTATAAACCACAGGGCCCGCTGAGCCCTCTCTAGCATAGTCCTGCACAGAACAGTGCTCTAGGTATAACAATGAACAGTGATTTAGTATGGACCTGTACAGAACAGCGCTCCAGGGACAACAATGAACAGTGATTTAGTATGGACCTGCACAGAACAGAACAGAGCTTCAGGGACAACAATGTAGCCTGTTGCGGAGTTGGACAGTACAGCTCTGCAGGGAGAACAATGCACTTGGTGCAGAACACCTCACAGTACACAGGGACCACAATGTATAACTATTTAGCATGAGGCACAGAGTAGCACAGCAAATGTAGTCTACTTGATTTAAAGGGGGGGCACAGCATTGTACAGAACATCTCTCTGAACAATGTACAAGATTTAGTAGGGAACAGAGTAGGACACTACACCTCTGCAGGGGAGGTGTAGAAGCTGTTCAGGAGCCTGTTGGTGTCAGAATTGTCCAAGGCCTTCCTTTCACACCGCCTGGTATAGAGGTCCTAGATGGCAGGGAGCTTTGGCCCCAGTGATATACTGGGCTGTCCGCACCACCCTCTGTAGCGCCGTTGCGATCGAAGGCGGTGCTGTTGCTGTACCAGTGATGAAGCCAGTCAAGATGCTCTCAATGGTGCCGCCGTATAACTTTTTTGAGGATCTGAGGACCCATGCCAAACCTTTTCAACTTCCTGAGGAGGACGAAGCGCTGTCGTGCCCTTCTTCATGGCTGTGCGAGTGTGAGTGGACCATTTGAAGTCCTTAGTGATTTGGATACTGATGAACGTGAAGCTCTCGACCCCTCCACTGCAGCCCCGTCGATGTGGATGGGCGGGGGGGCGTGCTCGCAGTCAGCCTCATTGTCCTACTGACGTTGAGGGAGAGGTTGTGGTCCCGGCAACACACTTCCACCTCACTGACCTCCTTCCTGTAGGCTGTCTCATCGTCGCCAGTGATCAGGCCTACCACCGTCGTGTCGTCAGCAAACTTGATGATGGTGTTGGAGTCATGTGTGGCCACGCAGACGTGGGTGAACAGGAAGCCCTCCCTCCCTCTGCTAGACTCCCTCCCTCTGCTAGACAGTGAGCCCTCCCTCCCTCTGCTAGACTCCCTCCCTCTGCTAGACAGTGAGCCCTCCCTCCCTCTGCTAGACAGGGAGCCCTCCCTCCCTCTGCTAGACTCCCTCCATCTGCTAGACTCCCTCCCTCTGCTAGACTCCCTCCCTCTGCTAGACTCCCTCCCTCTGCTAGACTCCCCCTCTGATAGACTCCCTCCCTCTGCTAGACTCCCTCCCTCTGCTAGACTCCCTCCCTCTGCTAGACTCCCTCCCTCTGCTAGCCTCCCTCCCTCTGCTAGACTCCCTCCCTCTGCTAGCCTCCCTCCCTCTGCTAGACTCCCTCCCTCTGCTAGACTCCCTCCCTCTGCTAGCCTCCCTCCCTCTGCTAGCCTCCCTCCCTCTGCTAGACTCCCTCTGCTAGACTCCCTCCCTCTGCTAGACTCCCTCCCTCTGCTAGACTCCCTCCCTCTGCTAGACTCCTCCCTCTGCTAGCCTCCCTCCCTCTGCTAGCCTCCCCCTCTGCTAGACTCCCTCCCTCTGCTAGACTCCCTCCCTCTGCTAGACTCCCTCCCTCTGCTAGACTCCCTCCCTCTGCTAGACTCCCTCCCTCTGCTAGACTCCCTCCATCTGCTAGACTCCTCCCTCTGCTAGCCTCCCTCCCTCTGCTAGCCTCCCTCTGCTAGACTCCCTCCCTCTGCTAGACTCCCTCCCTCTGCTAGACTCCCTCCCTCTGCTAGACTCCCTCCATCTGATAGACTCCCTCCCTCTGCTAGACTCCCTCCCTCTGCTAGACTCCCTCCATCTGATAGACTCCCTCCCTCTGCTAGACTCCTCCCTCTGCTAGACTCCCCCCTCTGCTAGACTCCCCCTCTGCTAGCCTCCCTCCCTCTGCTAGCCTCCCCTCCCTCTGCTAGCCTCCCTCCCTCTGCTAGCCTCCCTCCCTCTGCTAGCCTCCCCCCTCTGCTAGACTCCCTCCCTCTGCTAGACTCCCTCCCTCTGCTAGCCTCCCTCCCTCTGCTAGACTCCCTCCCTCTGCTAGCCTCCCTCCCTCTGCTAGACTCCCCTCCCTCTGCTAGCCTCCCCTCCCTCTGCTAGACTCCCTCCCTCTGCTAGCCTCCCTCTGCTAGACGGTTAAAATGTTGCCCTTGTTTCAGAGTGCTGTGTATAGTAGTAGTTGTCTGCCATTCTAATTCCTGGTCTAATTCGGGTTATAGAGTTGAGTGAGTTTTCTACCTCAATCTTCTGTCGAAAAATTGACGATCATTTTATTGTCTCTTATTTTGGTTCGTTGTTATTATTTTCTTAACTATTATTTTTCTTTGCCCTTCTATTTCATTTTCACCGTCACCATCAAGTTGAGTGAAAAAAGTGTTGTGTTCAACTCTTACAATAACCGAGCTGTTAATAGAGCTGACCCTCCTCTCTGTCACACAGCCCCCGCAGATCCTTACCCTCAGTCCTTTGCTGGTGGACGGAGGAAAGACGTCGGTCATCTCCAAGACCGTGCTTCAGATTGACGACCCAGACAACCCTCAGGTGTGTGTGTGTGTGCGTGTGTATGTATGTGAGTGTCTGTGTGTGTGTGTGTGTAGGCTGTCTCATCGTCGCCAGTGATCAGGCCTACCACCGTCGTGTCGTCAGCAAACTTGATGATGGTGTTGGAGTCATGTGTGGCCACGCAGACGTGGGTGAACAGGGAGCCCTCCCTCCCTCTGCTAGACTCCCTCCCTCTGGAGTAGCTGGTAGCTGTATGTACAGTGACGGAAAAAAGTATTTGATCCCCTGCTGATTTTGTACGTTTGTCCACTGACAAAGAAATGATCAGTCTATAATTTTAATGGTAGGTTTATTTGAACAGTGAGAGACAGAATAACAACAAAAAAATCCAGAAAAACGCATGTGAAAAATTGTATTAAATTATTTGCATTTTAATGAGGGAAATAAGTATTTGACCCCCTCTCAATCAGAAAGATTTCTGGCTCCCAGGTGTCTTTTATACAGGTAACGAGCTGAGATTAGGAGTACACTCTTAAAGGGAGTGCTCCTAATCTCAGTTTGTTACCTGTATAAAAGACACCTGTCCACAGAAGCAATCAATCAGATTCCAAACTCACCACCATGGCCAAGACCAAAGAGCTCTCCAAGGATGTCAGGGACAAGATTGTAGACCTACACAAGGCTGGAATGGGCTACAAGACCATCGCCAAGAAGCTTGGTGAGAAGGTGACAACAGTTAGTGCGATTATTCGCAAATGGAAGAAACACAAAAGAACTGTCAATCTCCCTCGGCCTGGGGCTCCATGCAAGATCTCACCTCGTGGAGTTGCAATGATCATGATAACGGTGAGGAATCAGCCCTGAACTACACGGGAGGATCTTGTCAATGATCTCAAGGCAGCTGGGACCATAGTCACCAAGAAAACAATTGGTAACACACCATGCCGTGAAGGACTGAAATCCTGCAGTGCCCACAAGGTCCCCCTGCTCAAGAAAGCACATATACATGCCCGTCTGAAGTTTGCCAATGAACAGGACAACTGGGTGAAAGTGTTGTGGTCAGATGAGACCAAAATGGAGCTCTTTGGCATCAACTCAACTCGCCGTGTTTGGAAGAGGAGGAATGCTGCCTATGACCCCAAGAACACCATCCCCACCGTCAAACATGGAGGTCGAAACATTATGCTTTGGGGACAGGACAACTTCACCACATCAAAGGGACGATGGACGGGGCCATGTACCTTCAAATCTTGGGTGAGAACCTCAGCCAGGGCATTGAAAATGGGTCGTGGATGGGTTTCCAGCATGACAATTACCCAAAACACATGGCTAAGGCAACAAAGGAGTGGCTCAAGAAGAAGCACATTAAGGTCCTGGAGTGGCCTAGCCAGTCTCCAGACCTTAATCCCATAGAAAATCTGTGGAGGGAGCTGAAGGTTCGAGTTGCCAAACGTCAGCCTCGAAACCTTAATGACTTGGAGAAGATCTGCAAAGAGGAGTGGGACAAAATCCCTCCTGAGATGTGTGCAAACCTGGTGGCCAACTACAAGAAACGTCTGACCTCTGTGATTTCCAACAAGGGTTTTGCTACCAAGTACTAAGTCATGTTTTGCAGAGGGGTCAAATACTTATTTCCCTCATTAAAATGCAAACCAACTTATAGCATTTTTCACATGCATTTTTCTGGATTTTTTTGTTGTTATTCTGTCTCTCACTGTTCAAATAAACCTACCATTAAAATTACAGACTGATCATTTCTTTGTCAGTGGGCAAACGTACAAAATCAGCAGGGGATCAAATACTTTTTTCCCTCACTGTATATCTAAACATCCTCTAAATATATCCTCCTCTCAGGACGTCCTGGTCATGGTTCTGGACCCGCCCCAACATGGCCGTCTGACCCGTCTCCACGGCGACCGGGCGCTGAGACAATTCAAGATGGAGGAGTTGTCACGGGGACAGGTGCAGTACCTCCATGACGGGTCGTCGGGGCAACGGGACAGGATGCTGCTACAGGTCAACGATGGACACAGCTACCAGAACATTCTACTGCAGATCAACATCACTCAGAAGGTAGGATGGAAGGAAGGAAGGACTTTGATTGTATGTTTTCTGCATGACTTTGTCAGGTTATGTCATGCTGATTGCTTTTTCACGTGCGTAAATGCAAATACTATGATCTTTTATCATTAGCTGGTAGCTGGTAGCTGGATTCACTCCCAGACCATGTCCCCTACAGGCATGTCTAGTCTGTCTACCTACCCAGCATCTCCACTCCCAGACAGGCATGTCTAGTCTGTCTAGCTGCCCAGCATTTCCACTCCCAGACAGGCATGTCTAGTCTGTCTACCTACCCAGCATCTCCACTCCCAGACAGGCATGTCTAGTCTGTCTAGCTGCCCAGCATCTCCACTCCCAGACAGGCATGTCTAGTCTGTCTACCTGCCCAGCATCTCCACTCCCAGACAGGCATGTCTAGTCTGTCTACCTGCCCAGCATCTCCACTCCCTGCACACACACACTCACGCACGCACGCACACACCCACATAGACATACACTAATCCACACACACACTCACACATACATACACACACACACACGCACATTACTCTATGGTTACAGTATGGTTACAGTATGGTTACTGTATGGTTACAGTAAGGTTACGTTAAGGTTACGGTATGGTTACGGTATGGTTACGGCATGGTTACGGCATGGTTACGGTAAGGTTACAGTAAGGGTACGGTTACGGCATGGTTACGGTAAGGTTACGGTATGGTTACAGTAAGGTTACAGTAAGGTTACAGTATGGTTACTGTATGGTTACAGTAATATCCAGGAGGGAGATTCTTCCTCCGAGAAACAATCAGCAGCTCTCTTGTCTGTCTCTGTTGCTGCTGAGAGAATCCGCTCTCTATGGCTTCATCCAAATGGCACACTATTCCTTTTATAGTGCACTACTTTTGACAAGGGCCCATAGCGGAGTACACTGTAAAGGGAATAGGTTTCCATTTGGGACACTTGGAGTGTCCCATTTGGGACAGTTGCAGCTCTCTGTCTGTCTCTGTTGCTGCTCAGAGGAACAGCAGCTCTCTGTCTGTCTCTGTTGCTGCTCAGAGGAACAGCAGCTCTCTGTCTGTCTCTGTTGCTGCTCAGAGGAACAGCAGCTCTCTGTCTGTCTCTGTTGCTGCTCAGAGGAACAGCAGCTCTCTGTCTGTCTCTGTTGCTGCTCAGAGGAACAGCAGCTCTCTGTCTGTCTCTGTTGCTGCTCAGAGGAACAGCAGCTCTCTGTCTGTCTCTGTTGCTGCTCAGAGGAACAGCAGCTCTCTGTCTGTCTCTGTTGCTGCTCAGAGGAACAGTAGCTCTCTGTCTGTCTCTGTTGCTGCTCAGAGGAACAGCAGCTCTCTGTCTGTCTCTGTTGCTGCTCAGAGGAACAGCAGCTCTCTGTCTGTCTCTGTTGCTGCTCAGAGGAACAGCAGCTCTCTGTCTGTCTCTGTTGCTGCTCAGAGGAACAGCAACTCTCTGTCTGTCTCTGTTGCTGTTCAGAGGAACGGCAGCTCTCTGTCTGTCTCTGTTGCTGCTCAGAGGAACAGCAGCTCTCTGTCTGTCTCTGTTGCTGCTCAGAGGAACAGCAGCTCTCTGTCTGTCTCTGTTGCTGCTCAGAGGAACAGCAGCTCTCTGTCTGTCTCTGTTGCTGCTCAGAGGAACAGCAGCTCTCTGTCTGTCTCTGTTGCTGCTCAGAGGAACAGCAGCTCTCTGTCTGTCTCTGTTGCTGCTCAGAGGAGCAGCAGCTCTCTGTCTGTCTCTGTTGCTGCTCTGAGGAACAGCAGCTCTCTGTCTGTCTCTGTTGCTGCTCAGAGGAGCAGCAGCTCTCTGTCTGTCTCTGTTGCTGCTCAGAGGAACAGCAGCTCTCTGTCTGTCTCTCTGTGTGTTTCTGTTGCTGCTGACAGCTGACTCTGGGCTTTTCATATTGCTGTTGTGATTCACATGGCTCGTCTGAGAACATCTGAGCTGGGCTATTAACTCAGTTATGTGGAAAATGCACTGAAACAATTTGAAACAATACCTGTCATTGGAAATAAATACTGATAGTTTACATACTGTATCTTGTGTTGTTACAGCTTAGCCATGCACCTCGTGTTCTGTCGGTGCCCGTCACATGGGTGAGAAAGGGAGGCATGGTACAGCTGGGGAAGAGGTATTTAAGGGCAGATTATCAGGGTGCCAGCGATGACCAGATCCTCTACACCATAGTGCGCTCTAAAGGAAGACCCAAATATGGTATGGTACATAACGTTATCCCTCAAACATGCTCCTGTTTCTGCTTACTCACAGAGTTAATTTGGTAATGATGCTAATTCTCACATCTCTCCCCCTTTTACACTCTCTCTCTCTCTCTCTCTCTCTCTCTCTCTCTCTCTCTCTCTCTCTCTTACCACCCCTCCCCCTCCCTCTATTTGACTCTCTCCTCCCTCCAGGTGAAGTGATGTTGGTGCCCATGCCAGCTGACGGCCCGGTGGAAGGTTGGCAGCCCTCGCCTGATGACAGGAGCTCTACCGCCACCTCCTCCTTCACTCAGCAGGATGTGAATGAGGGCACTGTGTGGTACAAACACTTTGGTATTGCCGGGGCCAGTGGGCCGCAAGGAGACACCTTCCAGTTCCAGGTGAGTGGTGGTTGTGTGTCCATTGTACCCTTACCCACTTGTCTGCCAGCTGGCCTGTCTGCCTGTTTTCAGGCTCACTGGGGAACACGCTCACAAACCAACCAACTCTCCATGCTCTGTCTTTTCTTTCTTCCTGTCCTTCCTGTCTTCTACCGCCTTGTTTTCAACTCTGTTTCTTTCTTATTTACCTTCTCTTCGTTCTTCTCTTCTTTCTCCCTCGTGTTCTCTTTTCTCTTCAACCCTTCTCCTCTGCGTATTCCAACTTTTTTCTCCCTCTGCTGTCTGTCTTCTCCATTCTTTTTCCCTCACTTTAGACAGGACAGGTATAACCCTGTCCTGTCTATAGGTATTACCCTGTCCTGTCTAAAGGTATTACCCTGTCCTGTCTAAAGGTATTACCCTGTCCTGTCTAAAGGTATAACCCTGTCCTGTCTAATGGTATAACCCTGTCCTGTCTAATGGTATAACCCCTGTCCTGTCTAAAGGTATTACCCTGTCCTGTCTATAGGTATTACCCTGTCCTGTCTATAGGTATTACCCTGTCCTGTCTAAAGGTATTACCCTGTCCTGTCTAAAGGTATAACCCTGTCCTGTCTAAAGGTATAACCCTGTCCTGTCTATAGGTATTACCCTGTCCTGTCTAAAGGTATTACCCTGTCCTGTCTAAAGGTATTACCCTGTCCTGTCTAAAGGTATAACCCTGTCCTGTCTAAACGTATAACCCTGTCCTGTCTAAAGGTATTACCCTGTCCTGTCTAAACGTATTACCCTGTCCTGTCTAAAGGTTTAACCCTGTCCTGTCTAAAGGTATAACCCTGTCCTGTCTAAACGTATAACCCCTGTCCCATTTAAAGACAGTCAGATGTTTTGATCATTAGCGAATGCTGTCATGTTCCAAGTGAAAGCGAAAGCTTTAACATTCACTCTGAATTAGTTCTGGAGGCCAAGATTATCTTCTAAGGATTTTGGTAGATCAACACTCAGCTATTAAATATGACATTATGTCACTGAGTCATTTATTTTTTCTTCTACTTTGTGCTTTTATTGAGCTGTGTGGCGACACGTCAAATCCACGGGGTGAAAATTAGAGGGTAAAAGGGTTAAATAATTTAGAAGAGCGTGGCGTGTTACCATACTGTAGCGTATTCTACCTGTGTTCTGTAGTTTCACTATAAGGTCACTGCAGCACTGTGCTACATAACGTCATGAGCATATATTATATAATATTCACTAGTTCTATGTCACAGACATCAACACTTTTACACTTTTTATTTAATTTGTCATTTCTTATCAGGGGAACTTTTATCCTTTACCGTAACAGGACTTCAACTGGATGAAGAAGAGTTAGTTTCCATTATCTCTTAGTTACAGTCCTTCTATCCAGATACAGTCCTTCTACCCAGATACAGCCCTTCTACCCAGATACAGTCCTTCTACCCAGATACAGTCCTTCTACCCAGTTACAGTCCTTCTACCCAGTTACAGTCCTTCTACCCAGTTACAGTCCTTCTACCCAGATACAGTCCTTCTACCCAGTTACAGTCCTTCTACCCAGATACAGTCCTTCTACCCAGTTACAGTCCTTCTACCCAGATACAGTCCTTCTACCCAGTTACAGTCCTTCTACCCAGATACAGTCCTTCTACCCAGTTACAGTCCTTCTACCCAGTTACAGTCCTTCTACCCAGTTAAGTCCTTCTATCCAGTTACAGTCCTTCTATCCAGTTACAGTCCTTCTACCCAGTTACAGTCCTTCTATCCAGATACAGTCCTTCTACCCAGATACAGTCCTTCTATCCAGTTCCAGTCCTTCTACCCAGATACAGTCCTTCTATCCAGATACAGTCCTTACAAAATAATATTTGTTATTTCCAGTATGTTGAGTCTTGCTGATGATGATAAAGGTTTGATGCGATGATTCAAAATGGCCTCCTCCTCTTCCAGGTGTCCAGTGAGGGTTCTCCAGAAACGCTGAGTGATGCTCAGACCTTCACCATCGGAGTGATGCCTGAACTCCCAGGGTTCCCCCAGCTGGCGCCCACCTGTGACCTACAGATAACTGTAAGGGAGAAACAGGACTAGGGGAAAACAGGCACTAGCTCACTGTGGCATAGTCACAGATGATGCATATGTATGGGTGAGATGGGTGTGTGTGTTTTGTGTGTGTGTGTGTGTGAGATGGATGTGTGTGTGTGTGTGTGTGTGTGTGAGATGGATGTGTGTGAGTGTGTGTGTGTGTTTTGTGAGTGTGTGTGTGTGTTTTGTGTGTGTGTGTGTGTGAGATGGATGTGTGTGTGTGTGTGTGTGTGTGTGTGTGTGTGAGAGATGGATGTGTGTGTGTGTGAGATGGATGTGTGTGAGAGATGGATGTGTGTGTGTGTGTGAGAGAGATGGATGTGTGTGTGTGTGTTGTGTGAGGTGTGTGTGTGTTTTGTGTGTGTGTGTGTTTGAGATAGGTAAATGCCTCCTGTTCATCTCTAGGAGCCTGCTGATGTGTATCTGAAATATCATTGTGTTTTATCAGTGTTTGATGCCACGGCTTTATCGCTTGTATGGTGATGTGTGTGTTCATCTTTCTGTGTGTGTGTATGTGTTCTTCTTTCTGTGTGTGTGTGTGTGTTCATCTTGGCACTCCGGTACCGCTTGCCATGCGGTAGTAGAGAGAACAGTCTATGACTGGGGTGGCTGGGGTCTTTGACCATTTTTAGGGCCTTCCTTCCTCTGTGTCCATGCAGGCGCTGGAAGATCGTGTGACCGGGCTAACACCCACAGCTTTGTTCTTCGTGGACTCTGAGACGCCCAGTGAAAAGCTCGTCTACCACATCACCAAGCCCCTGCGTCAGGAACAAGGTAATCTACCCATACACACACACTCACACACACACACACACACACACAAACACATACATCCATCTCTAACACACACACATTACACACACACACACACACATCCATCTCTAACACACACACACACATACATCCATCTCTAACATACACACACACACACACACATACACATACATCCATCTCTAACACACACACACACACACACACACATACACATATATCCATCTCTAACACACACACACACACACACACACACACACACACAGACACACACATCCATCTCTAACACACACACACATCCATCTCTAACACACACACACACACACACACACACACACACACACACAGACACACACAGACACACAGACACACAGACACACATCCAGTACATCCATGTCGCACTTCTCAATACAGGAGCAGACAGGAGGGGAAGTACTCATGTAAACTACTTCCTCTCCCCTGTCAAAGAAGAAGAGGACACCCATGGCCAGTTAGAACTAACTATTACTACAGTGCCATGTAAAAGTTTTCACACCCCTTGGCGGTTTTTCCTATTTTGTTTCATTACAACCTGTAATTTAAATAGATTTTTATTTGGATTTCATGTAATGGACAAACACAAAATAGTCCAAATTGAAGTGAAATGAAAAAAACCATTTGAGAAAGAAAACCCAGAAAAGTGGTGTGTGCGTATGTATTCACTCCCTTTGCTATGAAGCCCCTAAATAAGATCTGGGACAACCAATTACCTTCAGAAGTCACATAATTAGTTAAATAAAGTCCACCTGTGTGAAATCTAAGTGTCACATGATCTGTCACATGATCTCAGTATGTATACACCTGTTCTGAAAGGCCCCAGAGTCTGCAACACCACCAAGCAAGCGGCACCATGAAGACCAAGGAGCTCTCCAAACAGGTCAGGGACAAAGTTGTGGAGAAGTACAGATCAGGGTTGGGTTGTAGAAAAATATCAGAAACTTTGAACATCCCACCGAGCACCATTTAATCCATTATTAAATAATGGAAAGAAAATGGCACCACAACAAACCTCCCAAGAGAGGGCCGCCCACCACAACTCACGGACCAGGCAAGGAGGGCATTAATCAGAGAGGCAACAAAGAGACCAAAGATAACCCTGAAGGAGCTGCAAAGCTCCACAGCGGAGATTGGAGTATCTGTCTATATGACCACTTTAAGTTGTACACTCCACAGAGCTGGGCTTTACGGAAGAGTGGCCAGAAAAAAAGCCATTGCTTAAAGAAAGAAATAAGTAAACACGTTTGGTGTTCGCCGAAATGCATGTGGTGAGACTCCCCAAACATATGGAAGAAGGTACTCTGGTCAGTTGAGACTAAAATTTAGCTTTCTGGCCATCAAGGAAAACGCTATGTCTGGCGCAAACCCAACACCTCTCATCACCCCGAGAACACCATCCCCACAGTGAAGCATGGTGGTGGCAGCATCATGCTGTAGGGATATTTTTCATCGGCAGGGACTGGGAAACTGGTCAGAATTGAAGGAATGATAGATGCGCTAAATACAGGAAAATTCTTGAGGGAAACCTGTTCCAGTCTTCCAGAGATTTGAGACTGGAACGGAGGTTCATTTCCAGCAGGACAATGACACTAAGCATACTGCTAAATCAACACTCGAGTGGTTTAAGGGGAAACATTTAAATGTCTTAGAATGGCCTAGTCAAAGCCCAGACCTCAATCCAATTGAGAATCTGTGGTATGACTTAAAGATTGCTGTACACCTGGAGCAGTTTTACCTTGAGCTGGAGCAGTTTTACCTTGAGGAATGGGCAAAAATCCCAGTGGCTAGATGTGCCATGCTTATAGAGACATACCCCAAGAGACTTGCAGCTGTAATTGCTGCAAAAGGTTGCTCTACAAAGTATTGACTTTTGGGGGGTGAATAGTTACATTTTTTTTGTCTTATTTCTTGTTTGTTTCACAATAAAATATATTTTGCATCTTCAAAGTGGTAGGTTGTTGTGTAAATCAAATGATACAACCCCCCAAAAAAAAAAAAAAAAAAAATCTATTTTAATTCCAGGTTGTAAGGCAACAAAATAGGAAAAATACCAAAGGGAGTGAATACTTTCGCATGCCACTGTACCAGTCCAGCTGGAAATCTGATTATGAAACAACCTAACCTTAGCCACACTGCCAACCATATGCCTAAACCTAACCTTTACTTAAATAATATAGCTTTTTGGTATAAATTTTTCAGCCAATTTTTGACTTTGTAGCTTGTCCACATTAGTAGGAAACACCGAACACGGGATCCATAATAAACTGACGTCCTGTGTAACCTCAGGTTCTGTGGAACATCGTGACAGACCCTACAACCCAGTGTCCTTCTTCACCCAAGCTGACGTCAACCAAGGACGGATCCTGTACCGCCCTCCTCAGGCCGCCTCTCACCTCCAGGAGCTCTACCAGTACTCCTTCACTGGTGAGTAAACACCAGTAACTGTATATATACGACAAAGCCATCGATCATGTGACACCATTCATTCCTATGTGAAGGTTCAATAGCTCATTGAAGCCAAATTAAGTCGGTTAAGATGGCGTGTCATGGAGACATAACATGCGCCGTTTGAACTATTCCAGGAAGAGACGTTGCAGGCTAGCTCAGTGCTGCCCCCTCTCATTGAGCAACGGAAGTTGAAGGCCGACCTGGGTACTGCAGGCTTCTATTAGCAACCTCATAACATCTCCTGTGTGTGGTTTTATTTAAAGGAATTGGTTCAAGGACACACAGTACATCTGTTGCATTAGAACCGTTTATTGGTACCATGATTGCTTTCAGTTATTTATTTATTTTACACAAAGATTGTCGTTCTTCCATTTACTATAATGGCGGATCCTGTTTTCCGTAAACAATGCCTTTTAAACTCCCGTGGCTTCAATGGAAGGCGGCAGTCGTTCTCCTCTTGGTACACACACACAGACACACACACAGGTGCGCTGCCGAGCATGTGGTTAGATCCCCTCCTCCCATTTAAACGAACTCTGACCCCAGTCTCTCACGTTAACACAGCATTAAGCGTAAGCCAGTCTTGCTGTTGTTAACGGGCTGTAAGTGCAACTGGGTAACCATGGCGATCCCTTTTTTCTGTTTAGATTTCACATCGCTCACAATGTTCACGCAGCTCGCTGGAATGAGGCCACAGCCTCATAAGGCTATAGGGAGGTTAGATCGTAGGTAGGACTGCTCTGTAAATGTCGCTGAGGGAAAACAACTGTAGGAGCTGGTTTCAGGGACCTGAATTACTTTCGGTTACTGGCCCAACGCTCTAACCAACTAGGCTTCCTGCCGTTTCAGGGATCGAGATGACTTAATGGTCAAGAATTAATGTTCAAAGGAGTATGTGGTGAAAATGTACATCTTCAAATGTATTTATAGATGACAGTGTTTCGCTAGCTAACTAAGAGGATCTGGAAGCTGTTTTAGGCTGAAATGGCCTTTTTGCGTCCCTTTGATATTTTAAGTAGAAATTGTGCAGCAATATTGAATTTTCAAAGCCTTATATTAAATGAAGTGCACTTTAATATATACCTTAATGGAAAATTCTATGAATCTGAATTTTTATATGAATAAAGACTTGCTAAAGTGCCAAAATGCAGCATTTTAACGTGTCCCTTCTAGGAAGATTTTAACCCACTACAGCCCTTCTAGGAAGATTTTAACCCACTACGGTCCTTCGAGGAACATTCTAACCCACTACGGTCCTTCGAGGAACATTCTAACCCACTACGGCCCTTCGAGGAACATTCTAACCCACTACGGCCTTTCTAGGAAGATTTTAACCCACTACGGCCCTTCTAGGAAGATTTTAACCCACTACGGCCCTTCTAGGAAGATTTTAACCCACTACGTTCCTTCTAGAAAGATTTTAACCCACTACGGCCCTTCTAGGAAGATTTTAACCCACTACGTCCCTTCTAGGAAGATTTTAACCCACTACGTCCCTTCTAGGAAGATTTTAACCCACTACGTCCATTCTAGGAAGATTTTAACCCACTACGGCCCTTCTAGGAAGATTTTTAACCCACTACGTCCCTTCTAGGAAGATTTTAACCCACTACGTCCCTTCTAGGAAGATTTTTAACCCACTACATCCCTTCTAGGAAGATTATAACCCACTACGTCCCTTCTAGGAAGATTTTAACCCACTACAGCCCTTCTAGGAAGATTTTAACCCACTACGGTCCTTCGAGGAACATTCTAACCCACTACGGCCCTTCGAGGAACATTATAACCCACTACGTCCCTTCTAGGAAGATTTTAACCCACTACGGCCCTTCTAGGAAGATTTTAACCCACTTAATCCCAAAATGTATCCAAGTTTGACCATCATTGTAAAGGCCCAGTTATTTTTGCTGCTTTGACAAAGTCAGTTCTGAAGATTATTATTTATATTAATGTAATTAGTGATGCATTTACGTCTGTCCCTCGTTTTAAAAGGTAAACTCTGTTATGCAACAAAAATGTACCCCTTTAAAAATAATGGACCATTCCACGAAGTGAAATGATTCATAGCAGATGACATTGTTTGGGTCTTCTGAACAGCATGGTGGAAAAGGAAGTCTGTCTTCTCTCAACCCTGTTCCCTCATGTTAGGAAAACTTGAATTTGATTAAACGTTCATTATGTGTGGAACATACCGTAGGTGTAATTCCTAATTTCATGAATACCATGTGGCCCCTGCAGGAGTAATGGCCGATCTTCACCTAAAACCTCAACCCTGTTACCGTCAACCCTGTTACCGTCAACCCTGTTACCGTCAACCCTGTTACCGTCAACCCTGTTAGAGGCCCAATTAACTTCATCCGTTTGATTTTATATGTGAGTTTATTTGTACTTAAACAATAAAGAAACATTTTTCACAAACATGCTTAAAATATTAGTTAGGAAGTTACGCAAGTGTCCGTCAACAGGGTTGACAGACAGTGTGGTACAAGTCCAGATACAATGCTCTTAATTCATAGGATGCCTGAGATGGGGAAAAGGGTTTTCCCGTAGGCTAAACATATCCTCCCATACAATTGAATGTTGAAAGAGCAGATATTTGAAAGTCAATTTCTCAAAAGGTTTGCCTGTCCAAAAGGCACCCAATTCGTGGAATGACCCAGCTATTTACTTTCATTTTATTTCCATGTATGCTCTATTTTGCCTGGTAACTGTGACTTAGCTTAGTAACTTAGTAACCTTCTCTGTGTGTTTGTGTTACAACAGCATCTGGACGGAGGTTTACAGTATTAAATAACTGTGTATTGTTTCCTCTCGATCTCCCAAAATCGCTGAATATCTATTTCACAGGTATATATTACATTACCTCTCTGGCTGTGGCTTAGAGAGGAGGGCAATCATACCCCTCCTCCTCCTCTCCTCCTCTTCCTCTCCTCCTCCTCCTCTTCCTCTCCTCCTCTCCTCCTCCTGCTCCTGTCCTCTCCTCCTCCTACTCTTCCTCTCCTCCTCTCTTCCTCCTGCTCCTCTCCTCTCCTCCTCCTCCTCTTCCTCTCTTCCTCCTCTCCTCCTCCTCTTCCTCTTCCTCTCCTCCTCTCTTCCTCCTCCTCCTCTTCCTCTCCTCCTCTCCTCCTCCTGCTCCTCTCTTCCTCCTCCTGCTCCTCTCCTCTCCTCCTCCTACTCTTCCTCTCCTCCTCTCTTCATCCTGCTCCTCTCCTCTCCTCCTCCTACTCTTCCTCTCGCTCCTCTCCTCCTCCTCCTCCTCCTCTTCCTCTCCTCCTCTCTTCCTCTCCTCCTCTCCTCCTCCTGCTCCTCTACTCTCCTCCTCCTACTCTTCCTCTCCTCCTCTCTTCCTCCTGCTCCTGTCCTCCTCTCACTCAATCATGATTGTTCTTTCCTCCACCATGCCTTGATTTCATCCCCCTTTCCATCACTCTGATCCCACTTGAGTGGGCTCTCTCCTCAATCGTTCTAAACATTTTTTGTTGTTGTCAAGGTTGTTTATGGGTCTATCCAGGAGAGATGTGATTTTTGTTATCTCTCTCTCTCTCCTCTCTCTCTCTCTCTCTCTCTCTCTCTCTCTCTCTCTGTGTGTGTCTGTCTCTCAGTCCTCGTACCAAAGTTCTGTCACTACCGGTTTAAATGGTGCTGGGTTTCTGTCTATTCTCACTAACACTGTACATGCTGTATACTTAGCTGACTGTGTCTAGATACATCTCTTCTCTATTATGTTCATTCTGTATGTAGCCGGTACAGCCAGTACAAGAACTACAGAGTACAGTAACTACAGACAGCTATGCTTCTAGCTCCTAAGCAACTTTGCAGTATTTCGTTTTTTTTGTGTGTTATTTCTTACATTATTTGCCCAGAACGTTTTGTGTGTTATTACGTACTGCCGGTAAGAACTTTTGGATATCAGAGCGGCAGTAAATCACCAGCATTACGACCAGTAATACGACTTTCCCTAATTCGATGCTTTGTTCATACCCCCCATGGCAATTGAACTTATCCTAGAGACTGCTCCAAGATGCCGCCGGCGGAGAAGAGGTATTCGGAGTGGACATCTAGTCCGACTCAGGAGGCGTGCACACCATCCACCGCTTCAGGAGTATATTACTCACTAATGTTCAGTCTCTGGACAATAAAGTAGATGAGCTCAGGGCGAGGATCTCCATCCAGAGAGACATCAGGGACTGTTTCACGGAATCATGGCTCTCTCCATATATACAGTCCCTGTCGATACAGCCAGCTGGTTTCTCAGTATATCAGGAATAAAGAACTCTCTGGGAAGAAGAAAAGCTGGGGGATATGTTTCATGATTAACTACCCATGGTGTGATTGTGATAACATACAGAAACGCAAGTCCTTTTGTTCACCCAACCGAGAATACCTCACAATCAACCCGGCAGCGTGCCGGGTTGAGTTAGACATATTTATTTGGTCAACTCACTCAAACGAAGATCAAAAGTATAGCACCAACAGCACATACACAATAACAGAGTCAACTTCCCATAAGGCTGGAGGGAAAAATGGCTGCTTAAGTGTGGTTCCCAATCAGAGACAACGATAGACAGCTGTCCCTGATTGAGAGCCACACTCAGCCAAAACAAAGAAATACAAAAAGAACATAGAATGCCCACCCCAAATCACACCCTGACCAAACCAAAATGAGACATAAAAAGGCTCCAACAGGTCAGGGCGTGACAGATTTTCACAAAGCAAATTTGAGGAAAACGTTACCGAAGTTCTGTCAACACATTGACCGTAGTATTTCGTGCTGGGAAAACATTGGACCACTGCTCCTCAACTTTTCGAAATGCCTACAAGGCCCTCCCTTCCCCTCCCTTTGGCAAATCTGATCACGACTACATTTTTCTCATTCCTTCCTATAGGCAGAAACTCAAACAGGAAGTACCCGTGCTAAGGTCTATTCATTGCTGGTCTGACCAATCGGAATCCATGCTTCAAGATGTTTTGTTTACGCGGACTGGGATATGTTCCGGGTAGCCTCTAAGAATAACATTGACGAATACACAGATACGGTGACTGAGTTCATCAGGAAGTGTATAGAAGATGTTGTATCTACTGTGACTACCCAAATCAGAAACTGTGGATAGATGGAAGCATTTGCGCAAAACTGAAAGCGCGAACCACCTCATTTAACCATGGCAAGATGACTGGGAATATGACCGAATACAAACAGCTCAGTTGTTCCCTCTGTAATGCAATCAAACAGGCAAAACGTCAGTACAGAGACAACGTGGAGTCGCAATTCAACGGCTCAGACACAAGGGTCTACAGACAATCACGAACTACAAATTGAAAACCAGCCACGTCGCGGACACCGCTGTCTTGCTCTCAGACAAGCTAAACACCTTCTTCGCCTGTTTTGAGGATAACACAGTTCCCAAAGACCGTGGGCTCTCGTTCTCCGTGGACGATGTGAGTAAGCCTTTTAAGCGAGTCAACTGGGTCCTGGACTTCCTGACGGGCCGCCCCCCAGGTGGTGAAGGTAGGAAACAACACCTCCACTTCGCTGATCCTCAACACAGGGGCCCCACAAGGGTGCTTGCTCAGCCCCCTCCTGTACTCCCTGTTCACCCATGACTGAGTGACAACGCAGACCTCCAAATCAATCATTGAATGAGTAGGTGTGTCCAAACCTTTGACTGGTACTGTATGTTCAGAGAAACAGTCAAGGGTTGTGAGATTCTTAAGAGCGTCCGGTCTTTGGTATGTATCATTTTAGCTCTTCTTTTCTTTTGTTTCCCATCTGTCCATTTTGACTAGTTTATTTCACCTTTCATACTGCACCTTTCATACTGTCCCTTTCATACTGCACCTTTCATACTGCACCTTTAATACTGTACCTTTCATACGCTACCTTTCATACTGTACCTTTCATACTGTACCTTTCATACTGCACCTTTCATACTGTACCTTTCATACTGTACCTTTCATACTGTACCTTTCATATGCTACCTTTCATACGCTACCTTTCATACTGTCCCTTTCATACTGTACCTTTCATACTGCACCTTTAATATGCACCTTTCATACTGTACCTTTCATACTGTACCTTTCATACTGTACCTTTCATACGCTACCTTTCAAACTGTACCTTTCATACTGTCCCTTTCATACTGTCCCTTTCATACTGTCCCTTTCATACTGTACCTTTCATACTGCACCTTTAATACTGCACCTTTAATACTGTACCTTTAATACTGTACCTTTCATACTGTACCTTTAATACGCTACCTTTCATACGCTACCTTTCATACTGTACCTTTCATACTGTACCTTTCATACTGCACCTTTAATACTGTACCTTTAATACTGTACCTTTCATACTGTACCTTTAATATTGTACCTTTAATACTGTACCTTTCATACTGTCCCTTTCATACGCTATCTTTAATATTGTACCTTTAATACTGTACCTTTAATACTGTACCTTTCATACGCTATCTTTAATACTGTATGTTTAATACTGTACCTTTAATAATGTACCTTTAATACTGTACCTTTAATACTGCACCTTTCATACTGTACCTTTCATACTGTACTTTTAATACTGTACCTTTCATACGCTACCTTTCATACTGTACCTTTCATACTGTACCTTTCATACTGTACCTTTCATACTGTACCTTTCATACTGTACTTTTAATACTGTACCTTTCGTACTGTACCTTTCATACTGTACCTTTAATACTGTACCTTTAATACTGTACCTTTAATACTGTACCTTTCATACTGTACCTTTCATACTGTACCTTTCATACTGTACCTTTAATACTGTCCCTTTCATACGCTACCTTTCATACTGTACCTTTCATACTGTACCTTTCATACTGCACCTTTCATACTGTACCTTTCATACTGTACCTTTCATACGCTACCTTTCATACGCTACCTTTCATACTGTACCTTTCATACTGTACCTTTCATACTGCACCTTTAATACTGTACCTTTCAACTGTACCTTTAATATTGTACCTTTAATACTGTACCTTTAATACTGTACCTTTCATACGCTATCTTTAATACTGTACCTTTAATACTGTACCTTTCATACGCTATCTTTAATACTGTACCTTTAATAATGTACCTTTAATACTGTACCTTTAATACTGTACCTTTAGTACTGTACCTTTCATACTGTACTTTTAATACTGTACCTTTCATACTGTACCTTTCATACTGAACCTTTCATACTGCACCTTTCGTACTGTACCTTTCATACTGTACCTTTAATACTGTACCTTTAATACTGTACCTTTCATACTGTACCTTTAATACTGTACCTTTAATACTGTACCTTTCATACGCTACCTTTCATACTGTACCTTTCATACTGTACCTTTCATACTGCACCTTTCATACTGTACCTTTCATACTGCACCTTTAATACTGTACCTTTCAACTGTACCTTTAATATTGTACCTTTAATACTGTACCTTTAATACTGTACCTTTCATACGCTATCTTTAATACTGTACCTTTAATACTGTACCTTTCATACGCTATCTTTAATACTGTACCTTTAATAATGTACCTTTAATACTGTACCTTTAATACTGTACCTTTAGTACTGTACCTTTCATACTGTACTTTTAATACTGTACCTTTCATACTGCACCTTTCATACTGCACCTTTCGTACTGTACCTTTCGTACTGTACCTTTAATACTGTACCTTTCATACTGTACCTTTCATACTGTACCTTTAATACTGTACCTTTAATACTGTACCTTTCATACGCTACCTTTCATACTGTACCTTTCATACTGTACCTTTCATACTGCACCTTTCATACTGTACCTTTCATACGCTACCTTTCATACTGTACCTTTCATACTGCACCTTTAATACTGTACCTTTAATACTGTACCTTTCATACTGTACCTTTAATATTGTACCTTTAATACTGTACCTTTAATACTGTACCTTTCATACGCTATCTTTAATACTGTACCTTTAATAATGTACCTTTAATACTGTACCTTTAATACTGCACCTTTCATACTGTACCTTTAGTACTGTACCTTTCATACTGTACTTTTAATACTGTACCTTTCATACTGTACCTTTCATACTGTACCTTTCATACTGCACCTTTCATACTGCACCTTTCATACTGCACCTTTCGTACTGTACCTTTCATACTGTACCTTTCATACTGTACCTTTAATACTGTACCTTTAATACTGTACCTTTCATACGCTACCTTTCATACTGCACCTTTCATACTGCACCTTTCATACTGTACCTTTAATACTGTACCTTTCATACTGCACCTTTAATACTGTACCTTTCATACGCTACCTTTCATACTGTACCTTTCATACTGTACCTTTCATACTGCACCTTTCATACTGTACCTTTCATACTGTATCTTTAATACTGTACCTTTCATACGCTACCTTTCATACTGTCCCTTTCATACTGTCCCTTTCATACTGTACCTTTCATACTGTACCTTTCATACTGCACCTTTCATACTGTACCTTTCATACTGTACCTTTCATGCGCTACCTTTCATACTGTACCTTTCATACTGTCCCTTTCATACGCTACCTTTCATACTGTACCTTTCATACTGCACCTTTAATACTGTACCTTTAATACTGTACCTTTCATACTGTACCTTTAATATTGTACCTTTAATACTGTACCTTTCATACGCTACCTTTCATACTGTACCTTTCATACTGTACCTTTCATACTGTACCTTTCATACTGTATCTTTAATACTGTACCTTTAATACTGTACCTTTCATACGCTATCTTTAATACTGTACCTTTCCCATTGTCACTATGGTATTCACATCAGCTGAAGCTGAAACCAATTGATACCATTTCATACGTTGTTCATTTAGGTTATGTTTAGAGGTGCTATTTAGTATCAATTATTCCCGGCAGCTTGGACATATGTGTATAATCTTTAAATTGTTGTTTTGGATTTATAATGTATTAAGGTTCTTTAATTCCACTTCTTTGAGAAATGAATTATGTATTTTAATAGGTGTACCTTAAGTGGATCAACACTTAGTGCTTTTTCTATTTCCCCAAATTGACCTTTAAAGGGGACTAGGAAGCCAATTAGGCAAAGAAGTGTGTGTGTGTGTGTGTGTATATATGTGTGTGTGTTTATCTAACCCGTGTGTGTGTGTGTGTTTGTTCCAGTGTCAGATGGGGAACACACCACTCCAGAGATGGACTTTTCCATCCACCTGTTGGCCAACCACCAACAACCCCCCGTCTTCCAGATCCTAGACCCTGTTCTGGAGGTCAGCATGGGGGGAAGAATCCCTATAGGTAATAATAACCATACACAACACTCCCTTCAACACACACACACAGCAGGGTGTTACTATAGTTGCGAGGACTTTTTGGGGACCAACAATTGACTGCCATTCAAAATCCTATTTTCCCTAACCCTAAATCTTTCCCTAATCCTAATCTTAACCCCAAACCCCCAACCCTAACTATAACCCTAACCATATCCCTCATCGGTATACAAAGATATGGTGAATCATTATTATACAAAGATATGTCTTTTGTGCTCAATGTCGCTCACAATACTTGGTGTAGGTGGGCAGCAGCTGGCAGTAACTGATGCAGACACAGCGTCTGGTGATTTGGAGTTTGAGATGGTTGAAGGACCAGTCCATGGAACCCTGATCAAGATGGAGTTGGACTCAAAGACTGAGATGATGAATGGTGAGTAGCAAATTAGCTAGATGTTTCCCCTAACAACTGGTCCAAGGTCATATATTTTGGTTTTCCTTCCAAGATAGAACTGCCAAAGGGGGAGGAGTTGCAGAGATAGCCTGCAAAGTTCTGTCATACTTTCCAGGTCTATGCCCAAACAGTTCGAACTTCTAATTCAAAAAATGTATCTATCCAGAAATAAGTCTCTCACTGTTGCCGCCTGCTATAGACCCCCCTCAGCTCCCAGCTATGCCCTGGACACCATATGTGAATTGATTGCCCCCCATCTATCTTCAGAGTTTGTTCTGTTAGGTGACCTAAACTGGGATATGCTTAACACCCCGGCAGTCCTACAATCTAAGCTAGATACCCTCAATCTCACACAAATCATCAAGGAACCCACCAGGTACAATCCTAAATCTGTAAACATGGGCACCCTCATAGATATTATCCTTACCAACTTGCCTTCCAAATACACCTCTGCTGTTTTCAATCAGGATCTCAGCGACCACTGCCTCATTGCCTGCATCCGCTATGGGCCCGCGGTCAAACGACCACCCCTTATCACTGTCAAACACTTCTGCGAGCAGGCCTTTCTAATCGACCTGGCCGGGTATCCTGGCAGGATATTGACCTCATTCCATCAGTCAAGGATGCCTGGTCGTTCTTTAACTTCTCAGGGATCACTGGGGCGCTAGCGGGCTGCTCCCGACACTACCAGGTAAAATGTAAGGCGCCAAATTCAAAATCCAAAAGTTGAATTATTAAACATCCACCAATATACAAGTGTTCCATACTCATCAAAAGCTCTGTTTCTTGGCAATATCACAGCGTTGTCAGATTTCAAAAAGGCTTTACGGCGAAAGCAGCACATTTGATTGTTTGAGAGTAGCACCTCACATATTTTTCCCATAGCCATGAATCGATTAGCCATCATGGCACACACATAACACATTTCACAGCAAAAACAAATCCATTACCTGTTGAAGAACTTCTGCTGAGGTCATCCTAAGTGTCCAACGAAGACAATCCATGGTTCTTTTGTTAGAAAAAGTAATGTATTTTATCCATAAATCCTCCATTTGGTTCGCTCGTTATAATCAGAAACGACAGCTTCCACTACTCCATTGAAACGTGACGCGAACCCGTTCATCTTATACCTATAAACTTGTCTAAGAACAATCAAACATAGTTTTAAATGTATCCTTAGGAACACTTTTACGTATATTTACTATTATAAATCAACCGGAATATAAACTGATCGATAACGACGGTAAAAAAGACACTGCGTGACTTCTCGGGAGCTGCTCCATTCTGTTTACATGAAAGAGTGACTTCCTTGTTTGCTCTTCTTCTCTGGTCTAATTCATCCAAAATGAAAAAAATACACTGTCTCGAGACTGTTGACATCTAAAGGAAGCGATGGGTACTGCATTCATATGCCCTTATATGGTCATTTTCATGAGGGAGGGGTGCCCAAATGAGCAATGTGTCAAAATCACTTTTTCCAGGACAGAAATTCCTCGGGGTTTCGCCTGCTATATGCGTTCTGTTTTACTCACAGACAAATGGTTAACAGTTTTGGAAAATTCAGAGTGTTTCCTATCCAATGGTACCAAATCTGCATATCCTATTTTATGGGCCTGAATGGGAGGCATTTTACTTTGGGCACGCCAGGCTCTCCAAAACCGACCCCTCAGCTGCCACTCCCTAACAAGTTAAAAGCAACTTCCTCACCATCTTAAATAAGCATGCCCCTTTCAAAAGATGTAGAACTAAGAACAGATACAGCCCTTGGCTCACTCCAGACCTGACTGCCCTTGACCAGCACAAGAACATCCTGTGGCGGACTGCTATAGCATCGAATAGTCCCCGCGATATGCAACTGTTCAGGGAAGTCAGGAACCAATACACGCAGTCAGTCAGGAAAGCAAAGGCTAGCTTTTTCAAACAGAAATTTGCATCCTCCCAGCTGCCCACTGCACTGAGGCTAGGTAACACGGTCACCACCGACAAATCCATGAGAATCGAACATTTCAACAAGAATTTCTCTTCGGCTGGCCATGCTTTCCTCCTGGCTACCCCAACCCCGGCCAACAGCTCCGCCTCGCAGCTACTTGTCCGAGCCTCCCCAGCTTCTCCTTCACCCAAATCCAGATAGCAGATGTTCTGAAAGAGCTGCAAATCCTGGACCCGTACAAATCAGCTGGGCTAGACAATCTGGACACTCTTCTTCTAAAACTACCCGCCGCCATTGTTGCAACTCCTATTACCAGTCTGCACAACCTCTCTTTCGTGTCGTCCGAGATCCCTTCATTGACCACTTCGAATCGCACCGTACCTTCTCCGCTGTGCAATCCGGTTTCCGAGCTGGTCACGGTTGCACGCTCAAGGTACTAAATGACATCATAACCGCCATCGATAAAAGACAGTACTGTGCAGCCGTCTTCATCGACCTTGCCAAGGCTTTCGACTCTGTCAATCACCGTATTCTTATCGGTAGACTCAATAGCCTTGGTTTCTCAGATGACTGCCTCGCCTGGTTCACCAACTACTTTGCAGACAGAGTTCAGTGTGTTAAATCGGAGGGCCTGTTGTCCGGACCTCTGGCAGTCTCTATGGGGGTTCCACAGGGTTCAATTCTCGGGCCAACTCTTTTCTCTGTATATATCAATGACGTCGCTCTTGCTGCGGGTGATTCCCTGATCCACCTCTATGCAGATGACACCATTCTGTATACTTCTGGCCCTTCCTTGGACACTGTGTTAACTAACCTCCAAACGAGCTTCAATGCCATACAACACTCCTTCCGTGGCCTCCAATTGCTCTTAAATGCTAGTAAAACCAAATGCATGCTTTTCAACCGTTCGCTGCCTGCACCCGCCCGCCCGACTTGCATCACTACCCTGGACGCCTCTGACCTAGAATATGTGGACAACTACAAATACCTAGGTGTCTGGCTAGACTGTAAACTCTCCTTCCAGACTTACATTAAACATCTCCAATCCAAAATAAAATCTAGAATCGGCTTTCTATTTTGCAACAAAGCCTCCTTCACTCATGCCGCCAAACTTGCCCTAGTAAAACTGACAATCCTACTGATCCTCGACTTCGGCGATGTCATCTACAAAACAGCTTCCAATACTCTACTCAGCAAACTGGATGCAGTCAATCACAGTGCCATCCGCTTTGTCACCAAAGTCACTTATCCCACCCACCACTGCGACCTGTATGCTCTAGTCGGCTGGCCCTCGCTACATACTTGTCGCCAGACCCACTGGCTCCAGGTCATCTACAAGTCCTTGCTAGGTAAAGCCCCGCCTTATCTCAACTCGCTGGTAACCATAGCAGCACCCACCCGTAGCACGCGCTCCAGCAGGTATATCTCACTGGTCACCCCCAAAGCCAATTCCTCCTTTGGCCCGCCTTTCCTTCCAGTTCTCTGCTGCCAATGACTGGAATGAACTACAACAATCACTGAAACTGGAGACATTTATCTCCCTCACTAGCTTTAAGCACCAGCTGTCAGAGCAGCTCACAGATCATTGCACCTGTACATAGCCCATCTGTTAATAGCCCAACAAACTACCTCATCCCCTACCGTATTCATTTATTTATCTTGCTCCCTTGCACCCCAGTATTTTTACTTTGCACATTAATCTACTGCACATCTACCATTCCAGTGTTAAATTGCTATACTGTAATAACTTCGCCACCATGGCATATGTATTGCCTTACGTTCCTTATCTTACCTCATTTGCACACATTGTATATAGATTCGTTTTTTTTTCTACTGTATTATTGACTGTATGTTTGTTTACTCCAATGTGTAACTCTATGTTGTATGTGTCGAACTGCTCTGCTTTATCTTGGCCAGGTCGCAGTTGTAAATGAGAACTTGTTCTCAACTTGCCTACCTGTATTATGACATCATATAGAACTACCTGGTTAAATAAAGGTGAAATAAAAAAATTATTAAATAAAAAACAGTTAAGGGGAATTAGGATTAAATTGCTGTATAAAGGGAATTACATCTGTAGAGAATACAGTAGAAGCCTGAAAATGGAAGTTGCCACATTTCTTTATGATTTTTTGGTCTGAATACTCCCACATCCCCAGACACACACTGCATGTTTTATTTAGAAACCAGAGAAACAGAACCCCATCCCAACATCAAATAAGGTAAGGTATTCATCATCCAAGGTATTCATCAACCAAGGTATTCATCAACCAAGGTATTCATCAACCAAGGTATTCATCAACCAAGGTATTCATCATCCAAGGTATTTATCAACCAAGGTATTCATCATCCAAGGTATTCATCATCCAAGGTATTTATCAACCAAGGTATTCATCATCCAAGGTATTCATCAACCAAGGTATTTATCAACCAAGGTATTCATCATCCAAGGTATTCATCAACCAAGGTATTCATCATCCAAGGTATTTATCAACCAAGGTATTCATCATCCAAGGTATTCATCAACCAAGGTATTTATCAACCAAGGTATTCATCAACCAAGGTATTCATCATCCAAGGTATTCATCAACCAAGGTATTCATCATCCAAGGTATTCATCAACCAAGGTATTCATCATCCAAGGTATTTATCAACCAAGGTATTCATCATCCAAGGTATTTATCAACCAAGGTATTCATCATCCAAGGTATTCATCAACCAAGGTATTTATCAACCAAGGTATTCATCATCCAAGGTATTCATCAACCAAGGTATTCATCATCCAAGGTATTTATCAACCAAGGTATTCATCATCCAAGGTATTCATCAACCAAGGTATTCATCAACCAAGGTATTCATCATCCAAGGTATTCATCATCCAAGGTATTCATCAACCAAGGTATTCATCAACCAAGGTATTCATGAAACCAAGGTATTCATGAAACCAAAGTATTCATCAACCAAGGTATTCATGAAACCAAGGTATTCATCAACCAAGGTATTCATCATCCAAGGTATTTATCAACCAAGGTATTCATCATCCAAGGTATTCATCAACCAAGGTATTCATCAACCAAGGTATTCATCATCCAAGGTATTCATCATCCAAGGTATTCATCAACCAAGGTATTCATCAACCAAGGTATTCATGAAACCAAGGTATTCATGAAACCAAAGTATTCATCAACCAAGGTATTCATGAAACCAAGGTATTCATCAACCAAGGTATTCATGAAACCAAGGTATTCATCATCCAAGGTATTCATCAACCAAGGTATTCATCATCCAAGGTATTCATCATCCAAGATATTCATGAAACCAAGGTATTCATGAAACCAAGGTATTCATGAAACCAAGGTATTCATCATCCAAGGTATTCATCAACCAAGTTATTCATAATCCAAGGTATTCATCATCCAAGGTATTCATCAACCAAGGGAAGATGGAGTCTAAGATGTATATGAATGAAACGCTCCTCCTTGTTTTGTTCCAGGTATGTTTATATTTAACACTATGATTAAACTTCTCATTTATCCCCTCTAGGTGACATGTTTTCCTTCAGTGATGTGACCCATAACGTTCTGCAGTATGAACATTCCGGACTCTCCACCGACGAGGACGCCATCACCTTCACCGTTACGGACGGCTTCTCCATGACGACGGCGATGGTAAAGGTGGTCGTGTCGGGCGTCGGGGGCCACGGGCCCAGGAGAGACCCAGGGGCCCTGCTGTCCATGGAGGTTCCTGAGAACAGTAGTAGTGTCATCAGACGCACTCACCTGGGCTACATGGTTAGTACACACTCACCTGGGCTATATGGTTAGTACACACTCACCTGGGCTATATGGTTAGTACACACTCACCTGGGCTATATGGTTAGTACACACTCACCTGGGCTATATGGTTAGTACACACTCACCTGGGCTATATGGTTAGTACACACTCACCTGGGCTATATGGTTAGTACACACTCACCTGGGCTATATGGTTAGAACACACTCACCTGGGCTATATGGTTAGTACACACTCTCCTGGGCTATATTGTTAGTACACACTCACCTGGGCTATATGGTTAGTACACACTCACCTGGGCTACACCGTGAGTGTGTGTGTGTGGAATTAAGTTGTATGTAACCTCACTCCTCAGCTTGAAATGCATCCACCCGTGTCATCCAATTTCTAGCTTTTCATTGGTGCAGCTGGCTAAAAGAGTTGTCATTAGGGCGGTCAGGTGTGTTTGCTGGACAGATCAATGGCAGTAGATACACACACCACACACATACCTGGATAAAGAATCCCTCATGGTGATTTATGGTGATTTATGGTCAACCATATCTGAACTTCATCTTGATAGTAACTCTCATTTCTGTGTTGAAAATAGCAACCGATGTTTTAAAATATTTTATTATATTTAATAATAGTAAAAAGCTTGTTTGTATTAAAGAGGCAGTGTTGTATTTTGAGACAGGCTTGAATATGCAAATAAGGTAATAGGCAGAGGGGTAGCCTACATTGTCTAATTCTCTGTATGATGATAATAATAATAATAATAATAATAATTATGCCCAAACAGACGCAATAGCCTGTTGGATACTGTCTGATACTGTAAGGGTGCACCCTCAGTGTTCACTGTAAATGCGCTGGCACATTCTCACAACATTCAAGTTCCCGAAGCACAAGACTTAAAATGTTGCTTTAATTGCCTCAAAATATTTGAGGAAACATGGGTGATAATATGATATGGAAAAATGTGATCATATTTTGCAGAGCGACACCTCTCCAGATGAGAAGATCCGTATTCAGCTGGTGTCCGTTCCTATGTACGGCATCCTGACCAGGACAGGGTTAGACTCAGACCACCAGGAGATGACAGAGTACTCCTCTTTCACTGTGGACGACATCAACAAACACAGGATCAGGTAGAGAAATACACACAGAGAGAGAGAGAGAGACGAACAGAGTATTCCTCTGTAACCATGGACCATATCAACAAACACAGGATCAGCTAGGAGGCATCTGAAACTAACGGGTACAATCTAAGTAATCTAAAGTAGCTTCCTCTTCTTGTTTGCTTTTCCCCTCATCTGCACTGATCTGTAAGAGGCGGACAGGTTGGAAGTGAATTCTGTTGTACACTTCCTCAGATGAAGATGTGGGATCCACTATGGACCGTTATGATGCAGACAAAGCCTTCCAATAATAATCTCACATTCTGGGATCCATTCCTACCCGGCTCCTCTGTTGTTATTGCAGGAATTATTGAGACGATTTGTTCTGCCGGGTAAATATTTATTTCTATCTCATTTAGATTTTTATCGACCCAGGTTATTTAATTGAGAACAATTCTCATCTATGCCTGCCGTAACGATCTAGCCGAGAGTCTTCTGTAAAAGTAATGGCTTCTTCCTTCCATCACTCCTTAGGGTGTAACTGCTATGAAAACACATCAATATTCTCCCTCTGAGGGCTCTGTAAAATCCTGGCTACAAATTAGAAACGGTAGAATTTTTTTTTTTTTGTGTTTAAGTGACGATATGGGAAACGCATAAACGGCTAAGCTCAATTAGCAAGTGTAATTAGCGAACGTTAAATACAAACCACCTGCGAGACTCACGCACGCACACGCCCCGCGGCACACACACACACACACACACACACACACACACACACACATGCAACAGTCTTCTGAGAGGCGTCAAAATGAAAACCGTTATCTCCAAAATGTGCTTCTGATTAGCTTTACTGCAATTAGCACGACGGCGGTTGTAATATGAGAACCGTCTCTGGGGCTGTGTTTTGAATCACCTGCGTTAGTTCAGCTTGGCAGACCGCCGCTCTGTGCAGTAGAACATACAGATGAAATGTTATTGTAGAGGATCAGAGAAGATTATATTTTATTCAGGTACTTTCGCTCGTTATTCAAGGGCTTCTACAGTATTAGGTTTTATAGTGGCGTTGCGAGGGGAGGGATATTTAGATGTATTTAGTACCTATCAGCAGATTATGGAGGTCTTGTGTAAAATGTTATATTCGTGTGAGGGGGAATCACGAATCTATTCCCCGTTGGTCATCACATGTTATTAGTCACATGCGCCGAATACAACAGGTGTAGACCTTACAGTGAAATGCTGAATACAACAGGTGTAGACCTTACAGTGAAATGCTGAATACAACAGGTGTAGTAGACCTTACAGTGAAATGCTGAATACAACAGGTGTAGACCTTACAGTGAAATGCTGAATACAACAGGTGTAGACCTTACAGTGAAATGCTGAATACAACAGGTGTAGACCTTACAGTGAAATGCTGAATACAACAGGTGTAGACCTCACAGTGAAATTCTGAATACAACAGGTGTAGACCTTACAGTGAAATGCTGAATACAACAGGTGTAGACCCTTACAGTGAAATGCTTACTTACAGGCTCTAACCAACAGTGCAGTTTCAAAAAATACGGATAAGAGTAACAAGTTATAGAGCAACAGTAAAAAAATAACAATATATACAGGGGGGTGCCGGTACAGAGTCAATGTGCGGTGGCACCGGTTAGTTGAAGTAATATGTACATGTAGGTAGAGTTATTAGAGTGACTGTGCATAGATGACAACAGAGTGGCAGTGGTGTAAAGAGGGGAGGAGAGGGAAGGGGAGGGGAGGGGCGCAATGCAAATAGTCTGGGTAGCCATTTGACTAGATGTTCAGGAGTCTTCTGGCTTGGGGGGGTAGAAGCCTCTTGGACCTAGACTTGGTCATGATATAAACATATTTCAGGCTATAAAATGTGTGTTTGGTAACACTTTAGCTAAAGGTCCAACGCACCCGTTTTTATCTCAATATCAAATCCTTTCTGGGTAACAGTTAAGTACCTTACTGTGGTTGTTTTCAATTAAAGCTCACATCCAAATCAGGTGTCATGGCCGTACTCCTCACAGTGGTTTTCCCCAACCAGGGTTTCTTGAAGGTCGTCTCAGAAAGTAAAACGGCATACCGGTTACAACTAAGAGTGTTGAAGTGTGTGATGCTCAACTTCTCAGCTCTTTTGATCCTGTGGCTACCACACTGCAACAGCGTGACATGAACCCCAATGCACATGAGCAGATACTGTGTGTGACTGTGTGAGAGCGAAGCCCTGCATCTCGCTCATCTCAATATCTGCGGTGCTGCTCGTGGCGACAACGTCATTTACAGCTGAGTCTACCTTTTAAAATGGTCAAAAAAGAAACAAAAATAGCTTCTTAAAAAAAAGAATTGTGTCTAGCACTGTTTGGGTATGGGTTGGTAGAAACATGAGCTGTTATTGGCAGAGAGGTTTGGAACTCTCTTTCTTATTGGTCCATTAACTAATTTACCGCTTGGTGATGTCACCAGGCAGGCCAAAACTTCATCCCACCAAAACAGGCTGAAATATTCAGGCGGTCTTTTCAAACAGCTCTTACACTTAAAGGGTATTATCAAAACGTTCCCAATTTCACAGTATTAGTCCAACCTCATAGTGTGGAAATGTATATGAAACACAGGAAAAATCATGTTTTTGACGCTGGGCCTTTAAATCCAACAGATTTAATGCATTATTACTTGTTATAAATGCTTTATCATGTATGAACCCCATATCATGTTTTATACTATTGTGTGAACTCTTTCTATGTTTCAACTGATAACAATAATGCACTGCGGATGCACTAATAATGCACAGATAATGCACCGATAATGCACCGATAATGCACTGTCAATGTAATGGTAATACACTGACAACGCACTGATAATACACTGTCAATGTAATGGTAATACACCAATAATGCACCAACAATACAATAATAATAATTCACTAATAATGCACCGCTAATGCACTGGTAAAGCGCCATTACGCACCAACAATGCACTGTTAATGCACCAATAACGTACTGATAATGCAACAATAGTGCACTAATAATGCACTGATAACGCACTAATAACGCACTGATAATGCACTGCTGATGTACTGCCAATGCACTAATAATGTATTGTTAATGCACCAATAACGTACTGATACTG
This sequence comes from Brachymystax lenok tsinlingensis, assembly GCA_030435695.1. Lineage (NCBI taxonomy): Eukaryota > Metazoa > Chordata > Actinopteri > Salmoniformes > Salmonidae > Brachymystax > Brachymystax lenok. The sequence continues at coordinate 85,299,771 of CM059819.1, forward strand.
CACTAATAACGCACTGATAATGCACTGCCGATGTACTGCCAATGCACTAATAATGTATTGTTAATGCACCAATAATGCACAGCTAAAACACTGATAATGCACCGTTAATGCACTAATAATGCACTGCTGATGCAATGATAATGTAATAATAATGCACTGGTAATACACCAATAACGCACTAATAATGTATGAACTGCTAATGCACTAATAACCCAGAAGATGATCCTATGCATCAGCTACTATGCGTTTTTTTTTAAACTAATTATCATTGTTTTGGTTTTCCGTGAAGGCTATGTTTTTCGCATTAACTTTGCAGAAACTTCTTTCCTGTTAGGTACATCACTTCCTTTGAGACAGGAAACCAACCAGTGACAGACATCTTCCATTTCATTGTTTACGACGGTGAAAACAATCGCCTTGACAACCAGATGTGTACCGTCACCATCACCTCCGGGCAGACACAGCCTCCAGTGGTCACCGTCCGCAGTGGCATCAAGGTACACACGCCTCCCAGGGCTCAGCTTGCTTAGAGACAGTTGCTGTGGAGACAGAGATCGATGGGCAGCAGAAGATGAAGCAACGCTATGCAACACATCTGATGCAACGCTCAGACAACCAGTGTCTAACGCTGTGTGTGCGTATGTTTGTGTGTGCGTCCCTGTGTGCTGCGTGTGTTTGTGCGTGCCTGCCGATCTGCCTGTCGATCTGTCTGTCTGCCTGTCTGCCTTAGTGTTTGTGTTTGTGTGTGTGTGTGTGTGGGTGTCTAACACCAGGGTTGTTTAACATAACTAAAAATAGTCCGTCGTCATCACTACCCGGCGCAGTGGTCATCGTGATTTGAAGGAGTCTTACAGTTTGACTGGTAATGGAATGGGGATGTCAGTTCTAGTCAGTTTGACTGGTAATGGAATGGGGATGTCAGTTCTAGTCAGTTTGACTGGTAATGGAATGGGGATGTCAGTTCTAGTCAGTTTGACTGGTAATGGAATGGGGATGTCAGTTCTAGTCATTTTGACTGGTAATGGAATGGGGATGTCAGTTCTAGTCATTTTGACTGGTAATGGAATGGGGATGTCAGTTCTAGTCAGTTTGACTGGTAATGGAATGGGGATGTCAGTTCTAGTCATTTTGACTGGTAAGTGTCTATGTTGTGTATTTCTAGGTCCAGGGAGGAGGACGAGTCCAGCTGTCAACCAATCACATCATTGTATCAGATCTGGACACACCCACCAAGGATCTGCTGGTTTGGATGATCAGCGTGCCTAAATATGGCTTCATTGAGAATACAATAGGAAGAGGTGTGTGTATATATATATATATAGAGAGAGAGAGAGAGAGAGAGAGAGGTCCCAAGTGGCGCTGCGGTCTAAGGCACTGCATCTCAGCGCAAGAGGCGTCAATACAGTCCGGGTGGAGATCATAACAGAACATGGCCAAGATGTTCATAGATGACCAGCAGGGTCAGATAATAACTAATCACAGTGGTTGTCGAGGGTGCAACAGGTCAGCACCTCAGGAGTAAATGTCAGTTGGCTTTTCATAGCCGATCATTCAGAGTATCTCTACCGCTCCTGCTGTCTCTAGAGAGTTGATAACAGCAGGTCTGGGACAGGTAGCACGTCCGGTGAACAGGTCAGGGTTCCATAGCCTCAGGCAGAACAGTTGAAACTGGAGCAGCAGCACGGCCAGGTGGACTGGGGACAGCAAAATTTGTTCTTAACTGACTTGCCCCTTAAATAAAAGGTAAAACTATTAAAATTAAAAATAAATCTGTCCCATAATGGGAAATTGTCCTAGGCATAGCAGTGTAAATATAAACAGAGGTACATGAATACAATACATATACAGTAATGCACTACATATACACTACATATACAGTAATACACTACATATACAGTAATACACTACATATACAGTAATACACTACATATACAGTAATGCACTATATATACACACACTACATATACAGTAATACACTATATACACAGTAATACACTACATATACACTACATATACAGTAATTCACTACATATAGAGTAATACACTACATATACACTACATAAACACTACATATACAATAATACACTACATATACTGTACATATGCAGTAATACACTACACATACAGTACACACACTGTACATACACAGTACATATACAGTACATACACTACATATACACTAATATACAATACTTATACAGTACATATACAGTACATATACAGTAATACACTACATATACAGTACACATACAGTACATATACAGTAATAAACTACATATGCAGTACATATACAGTAATACAGTACATATACAGTACATATACAGTAATACACTACATATGCAGTACATATACAGTAATACAGTACATATACACTACATATACATTACATATACAGTAATACACTACATATGCAGTACATATACAGTACATATACAATGCACATACAGTACACATACAGTACATATACAGTAATACACTACATATACAGTACACATACAGTACACATACAGTAATACACTACATATGCAGTACATATACAGTAATACAGTACATATACAGTACAAATACAGTAATACACTACATATACAGTACACATACAGTACATATACAGTAATACACTACATATACAGTACACATACAGTAATACACTACATATGCAGTACATATACAGTAATACAGTACATATACAGTACAAATACAGTAATACACTACATATACAGTACACATACAGTACATATACAGTAATACACTACATATACAGTACACATACAGTAATACACTACATATGCAGTACATATACAGTACATACTGTATAATCACAGAGACATATGAAACAACAGTGATGAAAGCGGAGCGAAGCCTGTAGAGACAGGAGTTTAAAGTGAGATATGAAGTTAGTTAGATAGGCTGAAGGACTGGTCTTTAGTCTCCTAATGACAAACCCCCTTGTCGAGCATGACGTTCTCGCTACATGGTGTCATCAGTCTTAGATGTCTCTCGTCTAACCCTGGTTAGCACACAATATATACAAAAGTATGTGGACACCCCTTCAAATTAGTGGATTCGGCTATTTCAGCCACACCCATTGCTGACAGGTGAATAAAATCGAGCACACAGCCATGCAATCTCCATAGACAAACGTTAGCAGTATAATGACCGTACTGAAGAGCTCAGTAATTTTGTGATGAATCACGCTTCATCATCTGGCAGTCCGACAGACAAATCTGTGTTTGCCTCAATGCATAGTGCCAACTGTAAAGTTTGGTGGAGGAGGAATAATGGTCTGGGGCAGTTTTTCATGGTTAGGGCTAGGCCCCTTAGTTCCAGTGAAGATAAATCCTAACGCTACAGCATACAATGACATTCTAGACAATTCTGTGCTTCCAACTTTGTGGCAACAGTTTGGGGAAGGCCCTTTCC